>JABUQX010093905.1:15000-20822 GCA_015478945.1 Trachelipus rathkii | reverse complement strand
ACCAGAATGTAAATATACTATGATATCTGAGCGGGAACTTTTTACGTATGTGTTAACTGAATGTATTAATGAGACACGAAACTATATCATCGATAATGATATAAATGATTGGCATATTTGCAAAGATTTAGAGAATTTTAATATAAAATAGTTATAAACATCATGTGGAAGTGTTATATATAATAATATTCCTGTATTATATTTAATGTGAACCTTATATATATATAAAACCATTGTAAATATATTTAACACTCTTGTATATATTTAATTTTAGCCTTATATATAATATATAATATATATATATATAAATATTATAATATATATATATATATAATATATATATATATATATATAATTTATAATATTAATATATATTATATATTATATATATATATTATTATATATATAAATTCTTAAGATAATGATTTTAAATTTCTAATTATATAGTAAAGTTTTTATTATCCTTATTTTACTTTCTTAAATAAATATTTACATGTATGTTAAGAGTTTAAATAAACGAAACTTAGGCTCAGGATATGAAAAACATGTTTTTTACCTTAAAACCAAAAAAGCGATAAAATAATTCTCGACCAATCACATACGAGGTCATATAGAGATAAGGATTCACTCCGTCCACTCACAAGAAAGGTAAACATTTCCTTCTTACCTGCTTAAAGGATCTTACGATCCAGCATGTTTCAGTTTGAATATATTTAAAATAATAATAACCTTGATCTCGAGTGTTTCTATACTGTTACCTTTTGACCTGGTATTAGGCTTAAATCAGCCTGGGATACAAAAAGGCGTGATCCTAAATTTAAGCCTAAGATTTAGGCCTAACGTAGTTATTGCACCACATTTTACAGAAAAAAGGTCAGTTTGAAATATATTTTGACCTGGAATTAGGCCTAAATCGCCCCGGGATACAAAAGGATATCCTACAACACATTTTACAGAGAGAGTCAGTTTCGTATCTGTAAGAAGTGCGGGTTGTTTGTTTTCTCGTGGTGGATTGTCAATGTACATAGATAATAATAATTAATAATATAAATAATAATAATAATAATAATAATATAATATAAGAAATCCGAATTATTTAAAAAACTTTGAAATATTTTAGTTAACATCGAACGAATAATATAAATGTAGTGAATAATTGTTATTTTTGAAATAAGAACTTAGAAAGATTTTAAAAAATCATGTTATGTAGCAGAGAGAAGAACTTATTTTGTTATTTTATACTTATTACATGGCTAAGAGATGTAAAGCAGTAAGTCAATAGAACAAAACGGGGCATAGCTTGGTGTAGAGGGGTGCTAGGGGCTGACTTTACTGATTTACTTTTATTGCTTTAAAGTACGTAAAATATATGTTTTTAAAAAATTTCATAAAATTTTAGTAAAAGTTATTTTAAAAAACTTGATAGTTATAAATTTTATAAACCAAAAGTATTAACAGTTAATAATAATTTCTTTGTTCAAATATAATAAAATTATTTCAGAAGTTTTAAGAAACTTTGAAATAATTTTAGTTATATTTGAATGAGTAATATAAATGTACGTGTTTAATTAAAAACAAAATGTTTTAATAATATTATCGTTTATAGTGTATAAATCTGTGTGAGTGTAAGTAAATCTGTGTGTGAGTGTAAGTAAATCTGTGTGAGTGTAAGTAAATCTGCGTGTGTAAGTAAATCTGTGTGTGAGTGTAAGTAAATCTGTGTGTGTGTGTGTGTAAGTGTAGATGTAAGTAAATCTGCGTGTGAGTAAATCTGGGGTGTAGTGTGTTGTGTGGTGTGTGTGTGTGTGTGTATAAGTGTAAATTTAAGTGATGGGTTAAATGTAAGTGTCATAGTGAATGTGTGTATAAGTGTCATAGTGAATGTGTGTATAAGTGTAAGTGTGTGTGTGTTGTGTGTGTGTGTGTGTGTGTGTGACCGCGTGTGTATAAGTGTAAATGTAAGTGTCTGTGGGTAAGTGTAAGTGGCATAGTGAATGTGTGTATAAGTGTCATAGTGAATGTGTGTATAAGTGTCATAGTGAATGGGTGTTCTAAATAATAATAACAATAGGCATGAAGTAAATAACACTAAGTATAATAATAAAAATAAAAATAAAATAATAAAAATAATAAAAATAATAAAAAAATAATAAAAAAAATAAAATATTAAAACAAAATAAAAAACATAATGTTAATAAATATATGAGTTAAAACAGTAAAACATACGAGTTAAAGCAGTAAAGCAGAAAGTTAAAGCAGTAAAGCAGAAAGTTAAAGCAGTAAAGCAGAAAGTTAAAGCAGTAAAGCAGAAAGTTAAAGCAGTAAAACAAAAGCATACTAATCCCCCTAGGGTGTAGGTAACATCTTATTGAGTTAGCTATTTACTGCTTTAAGGTAATGTAATGTTAAGAATATGTGAGTTAAACAGTAAAAAACATATAAGTTAACAGTAAAAAACATGAGTTAAAGCAGTTAAAACGAGTTAAAACAGTAAACAGTAAACAAAAGCATACTAGATCCTTAGGGTTAGTAAACACCTCTTATTATTTACTGATTTACTGCTTTAAGGTATGTAATGTTAATAAATATGTGAGTTAAAGCAGTAAAACATATAAGTTAAAGCAGTAAAACATGAGTTAAAGCAGTAAAACATGAGTTAAAGCAGTAAAACAGTAAAACAAAAGCATACTAATCCCCCTAGTGTTAGGTAACACCTCATGATTACTGATTACGCCTTTAAGGTATGTAAAGTATTGTTAATAAAAGTCGTACAATTGTAGTTAAAATAAAATGATTTATATTCAGGCACTTTGGCTTTTCTTCTTACATACAATTTTTAAAATTTATAAATTAAAAATTTTAAATAAAAAAGTATTAAGTAAAAAATAATGTTAATAAATATATGTGTTAAATAATAGGTCTGTAATGAGATACAGTTTTAGGTTCGCGAAAATGTTTTTAATAAAAAATGTTTAAGTATGAAATAAAAATGAATGACTCATAGTATATTTGAAAAGAAATTCTTTGAAATGTTTAAGTATGAAATAAAAATGAATGACTCAAATATATATTTTTCATTCCCGCAGGAATATTGCGCTGCGGGCGCACGCGACGCGGAAACGCCGGAAATATGCGCCTTGCGGTCTGCCGTCGCGCAGGGTGGAACGCGGCGGGCGGGGACACGGCGGATCGCACCTGCGGGTGCGGGGTCGTGGGCCTTCGCGCGGTGGGAACGCGGCGGGCGGTTACACGGCGGACGGAACGCGGCGGGGCGCACCTGCGGGTTGCGGGTCATGGGACTTCACGCTCAGGAGAGATCATGCTGCGTCCTGGTGGGCAGCTTATGATCTAGAGGTAGACAAAAGATGAGGCCATCAGAAGATGAGATCATCAATATAGATGGTATCAAAGATGACGGCATCAAAGATGAGTCTCATCAAAGATGAGCCTTCAAATTGAGGCCGTCAAAATCAAGTGTGTAGTTAATGTAAGTGTCTATGGTTTAATGTAAGTGCTTATGGTTTAATGTAAGTGTCTTGGTTTAATGTAAGTGTCATAGTGAAAGTGTAAGTTCTTATAAGTGTCCTAGTGTTTATAGGGTCATAGTGAATGTGTGTAAAAGTGTCATAGTGAATGTGTGTGGTGCGTGGCAAGTAATATATATCTATTATAATATATATATTATATATAATTATATAATAAATTATATATATTATATATATAATATATATATATAATATATATATATATATATATAGGCTAAAGTGGTAGAAAAATACTACTCATAGTAGAAGCATCCTGCAACTTGCTAAGTATACACAATCGAATCCGCATACACTTATTACCTGAGGGGGAGACACCCATATAGGCTATTCTAGGCTCGGGGCGGCTAGAACAAGGCTTGAAAAAAGTGCAGCTCAGTTTGGCAACTATTGTGGCAACTCACTTGGACACTAGGTGGCACTCACTGCACTCATTGGCACCTCACTTGGACTCATTGGCACTCTTGGCACTCATTCACTCACCTGTCACTCATCTAATACTCATAGAATAATCATAGAACACTAATAGAACACATCACTAGATACTTCTTACGGTGGTTGGGAACCATCAAAGTCTTGAACCATCAATAAACTGAGTCATCAAAGTTGAATCATCAATATAGATGCCAACAAAGATGACGTCATCAAAGTTGAGCCATAAAAAGTTGAGCCATCAAAGTTGTAGGGGCACGTGTAGGCTAGGTATAGGTGTACGCTAGGTGAAGGTTAGGTGAAGTCTAGGTGTTAGGTGTAGTGAAGGCTGGTGGAGGCTAGGTGTAGGTGTAGGCTAGTGAAGGCTGAGTGGAGGCTAGGTGAGGTGTAGGCTGGTAACAGGTGGGTGGAATCCTAGGGTAGTGTAGCTAGGTGAAGGATGGGTGGAGGCTAGGTGTAGTGGTGGTGTGTGTGTGTGTGTGTGTGTGTGTGTGTGTTGTGCGCGCGCGCCCTCGTGTGTAGATGTATACCGAAATAATCAAAAAATAAGGGCTACCCCTAAAAGGTGGCCAAAAATTAGGTGGCAAATTGACCCAGGAGACCAAAGTTTGGTCGAAAAAATTAGGGTGGACATGTACAACGTTGCTTACGCAACCGTTTTGCGCAACCCTTCTTCGAAGGTTTGCAAAATTAGGGGTGCCGAAAAAATTAGGGTTGCCAAAAATTAGGGTTCTCAAAAAAATTAGGGTTCTCAAAATTTGGGTTCTCAAAAAAATTTTTGGGTTCTCAAAAAATTTGGTTCTAAAAAAATTTGGGTTTCAAAAAAATTTGGGTTTCAAAAAATCCGGGGGTTCAAAAAAAATCCGGGTTCTCAGAAAATCCGGGTTCTCAAAAAAATCGGGTTCTCAAAAAAATTTGGGCTTCTCAAAAAATTTGGGTTCTCAAAAAATTGGTTCTCAAAAATCCGGTTCTCAAAAATATCGGGTCTCAAAAAATCGGGTTCTCAAAATCGGATCTCAAAAAATCCGGGTTCTCAAAAAATCCGGTTCTCAAAGATCCGTTCTCAAAAAGGTCAAGGCCCAAAAAAAAGTTAAGGTAAAAAATTCAGGTTGCCCAAAAAGGTCAAGGTCCAAAAAGGGTCCGGTCAAAAAAAGGTAAAAAAAGGTCGCGGCATCAAAAAGACGTCAAAAGGTCGCGGTCATTTACGTGCAAAATGGATCCCCTACTACTTAGAACGACCGGAAAGGAGATCAGAGAGAAGGATAGAGGCCTAAAGGGGGAAAGTTTGGAAATCAAAACTTGCGCCAGACTCTATCGAAGCTTTCGATTCATCGAAATGCGCGAAAAAAGCAAGGATCAGGATCGAGGGACCAGGAATCAGAGAGAGAGAGAAGAGAAATGAGCAGAAGAAGCGTTCCTCACGAAATACCTAAAAAATTAAAATGTTTCAAATCTTCATGTTAAGGATAGAGTTCAAAACTTTGGAAATGAAGGGAGTAAATCAATAGGAAGATAGTTAGAGGGTTGAAAGGGGTTCCCTATCTTCGGAACAGGCTTGAATTAGCACCCTCTCAGCAGGAATGAAGATCGAAGGTGGAAGTTTACCATGTCAGCTTGGAAGCATTAATTTGTAAGAAACAACAGGAGAGATATCATTAGGACATACCATCTTTAGTTTTAAGCACAGGTAGAGCAGAATTAAATTTTTTAGAAGCAATTACAATGTTAGGCATAAATGTATTGGAGGGGATAGGGATAGGGATGAAGATGGGAGGGGTGGGGAGGGGATGGGGCATGGGATGGATGGGATGGGATGGGGATGGGGATGGATAGGATGGTATGGATGGA
>JABUQX010093905.1:0-2500 GCA_015478945.1 Trachelipus rathkii | reverse complement strand
TTATTTCTCCTCTTATTTTTAGTTCGTTTATTTTGATTGTTTTTGATTTATTTTTGTTGACTAATTTGTTAATTAAACCCCATGTAGTTTTTGAATCATCATATGCTACATTAAATTTATTTGTATAATATTTCCTCTTTGCTTTCTTCAAGACGATTTTTAATTGTTTATCGTAATTATTATATAATTGAAAAGGTATGACGCCTATTTTATAATTTCTATAGAGTTTATGCTTTTGGTTTATAGAGTTTATTATACCAGGTGTAATCCACGGATTCTTAATCCTTTTTGGGCCTAATCTTTTGGTTTTTATTGGGAAAGAATCATGATAGCTCGTGTTTAGGGAGTCTAAAAAGCAGTTAAATTTAGTATGTATGTCTATCTCCTCATTTTGTATGTATGAAAAATCTAACTCATTTATTTTATTTCTAAAATTTCGCCGGCAGTTTTCGTCATCACGCCTGTATTTTATAGTGGTAAGAGTTTGTGTTTTATCGATACGGAATTTTACAAGACAGGGATAATGATCCGAAATATCTGTCTTGATTACAAAAGATTTGATATCAACCTCAATATTGCTCCATATATGGTCGATTAAAGTTGGATTTCTGTTCTTAATGGTATTAGGCCTGGTTGGTACGGTTATGTAATTAATCATTCCATTTGACATCATTACATTTGATAAAGCATTCTTCCCAGAAGAGGAACTATTATTACCTAAATCAATGTTGAAATCACCAGCAATTATTACCTTTGTATTACGCAAATATGTTTGCATTATAACTTCGAGAGATTTTATGAATTCCCTTTTCGACGCATTTGGGGGTCGGTATAAGCCCACTATTATCATATTAAATGATTTATTCACAACGCGAACGGCAAGTACTTCTATAGTGTCGTCGATTTGTGAGAATTCTACTTTTGGGTTATCGCAAATATCATTTTTTAAGTAAAGAGAGATTCCCCCTCCTCTTTTATTTCCCGGTCTAACAATATGGTATCCCTTATATCCTGGAAGTGTATACAGCTCTTTATTGTAGTCATTAAGAAAAGTTTCGCTGAGTACGACAGCATCGGGATTAATATTTTGATAGCCTAAATAATTAAGAAAATCTTCGTAATGTTTATGAATACTTCTTACGTTAAGATGTAACAATGCAAAATTGTTTCTTTCAGTTGGTATATTAATTGATTTTTTTAATAAATCCGGAGAGATATATTCAGTATTATGGGTCTTATTATTAAGAGGAATTTCGTCCCAACTTACAGCTGCGTTCATATTTAACTAATAATAATAATAATAATAATAATAATAATAATAATAATAATAATAATAATAATAATAATAATAATAATAATAATAATAATAATAATAATAATAATAATAATAATAATAATAATAATAATAATAATAATAATAATAATAATAATAATAATAATAATAATAATAATAATAATAAAGTTAAGAGAAGAAAAAGAAAGAATATAGCGAATGGGAAAGAAGATTAGAAAATAAACAAATTTAAACGATTATTCAAATTCAATATATATCAATCTAGTATTCTAGTTAACAGTGATTTATCTAAGTGCCCCAAATGTACTATATTTTGTCTAGTGCTAAATTATATTTCTAATATAATACACACACACACACACACACACACACACACACACACACACACACACACACACACACACACACATTAAATAATTATATTAATAATAATAATAATAGTAATATTAATAATAATAATATGAACATTAGTATTACTACTACTAATAATAATAATAATAATAATAATAATAATAATAATAATAATAATAATAATAATAATAAAAATAAAAATAAAAATAATAATAATAATAATAATAATAATAATAATAATAATAATAATAATAATAATAATAATAATAATACACACACACACACACACACACACACACACAATATGCTTACCGGTTCTGGAATGGTTTAAAAGAAGAAAATGTAAAGATGCTTCCATAGGTAATGCACACAAAAAGAAAATTGCTTGCTCAGCAGCTTTCTGCCATACTTCAGGTCTTGCTAAAACATCCCAGTCGGGTTGATAAAATTGTTTAATTCCCTATACAGAAATTAACAAAGAAATTATACAACATATAAATATAATTATTATACAAATTGCTATACTACTACTACTACTACTACTACTGCTACTACTACTACTTACTACTACTAAAAATAATATTATAAATATTTTAACACACACACACACACACACACACACACACACACACACACACACACACACACACAATAATAATAATAATAATAATAATAATAATAATAATAATAATAATAATAATAATAATAATAATAATAATAATAATAATAATAATAATAATAATAATAATAATAATACACACAATAACACACACACACACACACACACACAATAGTAATAGTACACACACACACACACACACACACACACAATAATAATAATAATACACACACACA
>JABUQX010093904.1:0-38679 GCA_015478945.1 Trachelipus rathkii | reverse complement strand
GAAACATATATATATATAATAATTATTAATATATCACTATAACTACATATATGTATATATTATATTAAACTAAATATAATTATATTATATTTAAGTATAAATATACTAAAATATATAAATAGTGAGTAGAGGATATAGGTATTGGATGCTAATCAATTTAGATACATATTAATTTTGCAAATATAATAGATAATATAATTTAATAAATATATTATTATTTAGATAAATATATTAATACTGTAGCACAGTCATAATATTTAATTGAAAATTTCCAATTTGATACCATATTATATATATTATTATTATAATATTATATTTATGAATATATATATATAATATTATGGAGGGGTGGATAATATATAAACTAAAATTAATATAGAAATATATTATATATATATAAATATATATTTATTATTAATATAATATATTATTGATAATTATTAAATATAATATAATAATATCATATAATATTTATTATCTACCTAGGCTTAATATAATTTATTAAATTATATAAATGAGTGAGTTTATGTAATACTCATGATTATAATAAAAATAGTATAATGATAGGCTACACCTCTTCGATATGGTCACGTACCTTTGAAATTATAAAATAATTGTGTTGGAGATTTCAGATGCAACCAACTATAATTTACCACAGCCGCCCCAGATAATATAAATTCACCTACTACATAGAATAATATAATATAAATAACTTATCTTAAATTTCTTGGGAAACACTATATATAATTTATTTTGAGTTCCATCTAATTCTCATCCAGAAAATTATATAAACGGTAGGGGGGAACGCTACGGTAAAGAGTAGTAAGTAATTATATATATATTTCTTAATATATCATATAATATAACTATAAATATAATTGGAAATAAATATATAAATTATACATTAAAATATAAAATTAAATCATATTATATATTATAAATAATAAATATAACAAGAATAATATAATATATAATATTAATATATAATATATTACTTATATATATTAAAGTAATTATACATTTAATAGTACATAACTTACTTTATATATAGGTATATATTTATGGGTAGGGGTAGTACTATATTATACTCCTACTGGGTAGCCGATATTATAAATATAAAAGATATATAAATATAAATAAGTAGAATCCTATTACCATCAATAAATTTATATTTTATTATATTAAATATATCATATATTACTTATTATATTATATTATATCTGGCTGGGAAACATATTACCATAATATATAATAATATATAATATATATATATATATATAATAATAATACTAGTATATTACTAATATAGAGTATATTATCTAAATACATAACAAATGATATAGGGTAGGTTGTCACCAAAAAAAAAAAAAAACAAATAAAGTAAATTCAATTTTAATATCTAATCTACATGTTATAATTTAAAGTCTTTATATATTTTACTGTACAAACCGCGAATACCACCATTACACCATAATCATTCAAATATTGACCCCTTATTCCTTTAACAAAAGCCTTAAGTCTTGTCAGTGTCTATTGCACATGTCGATCTCCATAGGAAAGTTTCAACACACTCCGCTCCTACACTGAGGTAGCTTCTACTTTAAAGGTAAACCACATATTTGTGGTGTGTTCGTTTAAAGACAGACCATATAGCCTAAAGCTCGTCACAATTTGAAATTTAAAGGAACTAATTTAGAGAAGCTAGACGCTCAATCTTTTAAGCGAAACCTTCAGAGAAATGTTGAACATTGCCCTGGCCAAGGTTTGAGTGTGGAGCGTAAAGCTTTATTGCCGGTGCTGAATCCTGTCAAAAGGACCATTTTGGAAGAGTATGATACAAATAAACAAGTAGTGTGGGTTTTTAGTTTTTAAAAAAAAATAAAAAATAATTACTTCTTGAAGAAACGATGTTCGCTGGTACAAATGGCTGGGAGAGTCTTTTAAGCACCCGAGTTTAAACAAATTTAAGGCTATTGCCTAGTGACAACATCGTATACTCTAATCTTCCCTATTCCAAACATCTACAAGAAACCGGCGGACCTGATGATTCCGGAAACAAATAAGTACGAGTTCTGCAGCCTTCCTTATATGACATAGCATTATACTGCCTGATCTTTTAGCTTCTTAAAGACATTCTCCAGTTAAAAACGTATTTAATATTTCTTAAAATCAAGAATTTTATACTGTAGTAGACCCTTGCGTATCTCAGGCCACCCAGGCCATTTGAAGAAATTTATTCTGCTATCTTTCATTAGCCATTATATATATTATATATATTTCCAGTAGGGGGCTCGAACCGACGTTAATGCGACCAGAGGGGGGACGAGTCCCCCCGATCTCCACTAGAGCCGAAGAGACCCGACCAAAACTAATCTATGCGGATCTACTCTAGGTGATTCGAGTTATAAAATACATAATACACATACATATTATATGATAGTATATATATATATATTAATAGTTTAGGTAGTAATAATAATATAATATAAAGATATTATATATCTAGTATATATATATAAATATATATATAAATATTAAAATATATATTATATATATATAGTATGTGAGTTGTCCCAGTTTGAGTAGGTTCCGGAAGAATGCAACATTAGCCGGTTGAGATGGTGCGATCAGCAAAACATAACCTTGGCCCCATTTTCAATTACAACTGAATCAAACGAAATTACGTTCTTTAATCGTACCCATAACCAATCTAATAGGATGTCGGGAATTCAACAAGTCGAAAGTGTAGAAGCTAAACATAGCGTAACATGAACTAAAAAATATGAATTGAATTTACCAAATGACTACCTAAATACCTAATACTACACACCCTCCACATCTGAATAACTGTTAACAATTAACAACAACCTCCCACAACGTGTAACACCAGCCTTAAAGTAAACTAAACATGCATTCAACCCGAACGAAATACCATATTCATTACTTTTTATCAATATATTCTTCTTCCACCTAACTCATTAACGGAATTTAATCTTAGCAAGAGGAGCAACAGTTGAAGCTATTAAATCACAAGGAAATGCATCATAACCTTTGACCAAATTATCAACAGACCACGATTAATTAGGCTATATCGGGCTCACCGTACAGACAACTGTTTACATTTATCATATAATTGAGTTTCAAGGCAAAAATAATATCATTAAGGCACTTACCTAAAATCATATTCCCCAGCAAAATAGTTGCGAAAAACATAACAAAGTTTTATCCAAAACATAACATAAATAACACAAGTTTAATATGCCCGAACATAAATCATAAAACAAAGAGTTCCTTGAATAAATAATATCATGCCAAATGTGTTACATAGTATTTACCAAATTTAAAAAGCAGTATAATCAGCTACATACTATTCTAAAATACACAACACCCTTCCCCCTTCCCCGCCCCCCAAAAGTGCCGTGCCATGATCTCTTTTGATCTTTCGATCTAATTATTCAGGTCACATACCGAGTACCATTTCGGAGTAACATACAAGTTACAAAAACTAAGGTCTTTAGATTGCTCCCAACAACAGCATATATAACTAACATAATGTTTTCACATTAATAAAACATAAACTATAGCATCATAATAACTAAGAAAAATAATGTACAACGACAAAACTTAGCATAAACTTACGCAATAATAAACAGTAACATTAACAAAAGTTCCACACTTAACACCAGTAAAGTAACTAGATTGTATACAAAACGTAACTTTTACATACAAAACGTAACCAAGCATATCTCTAACAATATAACGTTAATTTTACACAAATTGACACATAATTACAAAAAATTTATCATAACCACGTTCTAATTATCATACAGGCTAACGAATAACTGTTAAACATAACAAAGTTTTATCCAAAACATAACATAAAAATAAGTCTTGAAAAAATTCATAAAATTTAAATGTTTACAGATTAAAGCAGCAATATCAGTGAAACATCAACACCATTCGAGAGCCTCTCCCCACTCCCTCCCACCATCAACACTTTTATATATATGATCTATTGCTTCCATGTCAATATTATCGATATCAATAAATTCCCCACTAAACAAACAAAAACATATAAAATAAGTTTTTAAGTTTTATAAATACATTAATTTCAAAACCAAGTATATGCATAACACCGTAACAAAAGTTTTACATTAAATAAAGCTAACATAACATAACCTAAACAAAGAATATAATGTACAACGACAAACCTAACACACCATACGTACGAAAAACTACTAACATTAACAAACATCGCACTAAACAAACAGTAAAAGTATCCTAACACATTCGCCATACGATATTAAATTCCTTTTCCCACCTATTTTTACTATAGCTATTATCTCTTAACATCCTTCAATTTTAATTTACATAACATCGTAATATTTATACAAGAAATTTTAGCTCCCACAAATAAATCTCCTGTTCTTAATCATTCATACTTGACAACGATATAATAATGCTATAACGTACCGAATTATTACATTAAAAATCTTTCGTAATACCTAGTATAACAAATAATCATTCATAAAATCAAAGAACCTTTTTAAACGAAGATACGAAAATAAATTACAAAACAACAAAGTTTTAAAAAAACATAACCAAAAAATAAACAAAATTTTTTATTCTTTAAGGCAAATAGACAATTTAAAAAATAAAGCTCTTTGAATAATAATAATAATAGAAAAGAATTATAGAATTATATAATTATTAAGAACAAGTAAATGAGTAAATTCAGTAAATTCAAAAACCATACCATCCCAGCAGCCCCACCCTACCCAACCAATTCGCAAATCATTGATACAAATTGATTACTATTTGATCCAAAGACATATTTCGAGTAATCATTTGGATAAACATAACATAAAAATAAGCTATAAATATACAGACCTGAATATATGTTGCTCGCGCAACCAAAAGTTTTTAAGCATCATAAATCTATTTACATATCATAACCCTGGACTTAAGTTACATATTCCCAAAGTGAACAAAGCAAACTCTAAACATTAAAATACAGTCGTATGATCTAATAATATCCAAGCTAAACATCCGGAAAAAGTTCCCTTACATATCATATATGGTAAAGAGCTAACGCTCAACACCTATACTTCTGATATGTTCCAACACTTTCCCGCATACAGCAACAGGTTAAATAACATATAATCTAACCCAAAATACCACCTCTAGAAAAAATGTGATTACAATCTCGATAACGATACCAGCAATCTTGAAACCCGTATGTAATTTACCACCTCTGCATCAAAAGGTCACGCAGTCTCGAGTATAACAACAGTCTGAACTATGACATAAAACATAACATTAGCAACTATGTTGTCTAGGAGCCAAACCTCCCACACATAACTCAAACTAAAATCTTTAACCTAGGCCCACGTTTCTAAAACTACATCACCAGTTTAACCAACAGTAATATCTTAACAAACTCTCATCACTTCTCTAACAAATCAGTGTTAATTTCACTATAGTCATAGAATATTTAACAAATACCGAACCTAACTACCGAATACAACACTTTCATTAACCAAAGAAGTATCTAAAGCAACACAATCACATTCGAGATTAACCCCAACCGGGATGCTGCCCCTCTTAAAGAAAGTTTGTGTATCATCCTAGAGGTGAGGTATTCAACGCCGAAGGGGTGTAAAGCGGGCGATTACCCCTCCGAAATAAAAGCGCGAATACAAAATAATTCTTGTATTAGTACAGACCAACGAATATGCTCGTGCAACAAAGTTTTTAGCATCAATAAATGCTAACATTAGTGCATTATACCCGACCCACAGGAGATAATATAAGTACAAATGCAACCATAACAAACCTAGTCTGTATGGTAATAATTCCGGCGTCATGCAATAATCCGAAAGGAAGGTACCAGGCACGTCAGCAAACCTTCGGCTGAGGGCCCAAAAACCCCGTCTTACAGCCCCTCTCGGCCGCAAGTGTGAACCCCAAAAAGTGCGTCGGAGTGATTCACGGACCTTTCAAGGGCGCAATTCCCATTGGGCTCTCTCTCTCAGGTGTGATTTTGAATGATGTTTGCTTAATTAAACTCTTGTGTTAAATAATAAAGCTTATTATTGCCGTATAATTAAGACCGTCATTATTGTTAAAATATTGACTGGTGACTGTGTGAAAATTATACACATTTACTTTGCGTTATGTATGTATATTGTATTGCTCTTGTAAGATCAGCTCCTTATGATCTGTCGCGTATTGAGACTGACGATGAATGCTATTAATCACTTCCTGTCGACGCACATGTAGTATAAGTATTTATATGGAATTTGATTGGGGGGGGAGTAACTGTTTACCTCTTGCCCTAGAATTTTGCTAATGTCTACGTTTAGTCAGTTTATGTTCGAACTGTGTCTATTTCCCAATGGACTTTGATGAAAAAAAATGAAGAGTTTCTAATCATTAGTTTCAAGTCATGCTCGCGTAGCTTTCGATATTTTTGTTTTAACTTTTTTCATTTCTTATGGGAATCTTTTGGATAATTACATTTTGTGCAATCTTCCACCTTAAAATGTTGCTATATGCGGGGAAAAAAGTGGGAACATATCGAGATTTGTATGACCTGTTAGCTATTTTACCTGATAAGTAGGAAATTTTCAAATGTTAGTGGATTATTCATACGCTAGGTATGTTAGTTTGGAATAATTTTAGTACATTATATTACATTAGTTGGGTTATGATATGTTTAGCTTTATGAGCTAAAACTTTGTTCCGACAAGACATATGGGATTCGATAGGTTCTTGTAAGTATAAAGGAACTGGAAATCTATTCATGTTTTGTATTCCCAAATGATACTCGACATATGAACTTGGATCAATAGATTCAATAGAATCAATGGCGAAGGTGTAGGGACTGCTGAAGTGTAAGTTATGGCATTTGGTTTATTTAACGATTTACTCATATTATTCTCTTTTTCAAAATTTGATCGGCTGACCTATGGTCATTCTATTACTTATAAATTTAAGAATATTACCTATTTTTTATGTTTTATTTTCAACTATTTATTATAACTTTGTTTTATTTTAATTAATGTTATGTTAGGTTATAACATTGTGGTAACTTTGCAAGTTATTCGTTATGGGGAATATAATTTAGACGATAAGTCTCTGGGTGATAAGTTGAATTGTTTTTAAGATATTAAAGTAGATGTTTTGAAAACATTCTTATACGTTAATATTACTATTGAAATTTGCTCAGAGATAAGAATATTTAAAGACAGGGTTTATGACTAAAATTTTGGTTAAAATATTCGAGTTAATGTAAATAACAATTGAATAGTTAAGATTGCTTTAAAAAAGTAGGGAATTATGGAATTTACAATTTTTGTACGCAAGGTTAGTACAATTACTGAAATTAGTGTTGCGGAGGTTTGAAATTAAATTTAATTCAGTTATTTCGTAACGTTATGTTGTTTAGTGGTTTGTCGCCGTTTACATTTAATATTCTTAGTTTCAAGGTTATTAGGCTCTGTTTAGTTTATTAATTTAATTAGATTTTTTGCTCCAGCATTTATTCGATTATGACATGTGGTTACTATATAAAATAAAAAACTTATTGTTGTTTTATGTTAAGTCAAATGATACATCGAAAATTATGACTGGCCCGGCGGTGGTGTGGGGGGAAAGGGCGTGAGGGGATCAATAGATCAACTAGATTAAATCATGGTGGAGGAGGTGGTTGATGATTGAATTTACTGATTACTAACGTCTACTGCTTTTTAAAATCTGTAAACTATTACAATTTACTATTGTATTTTATTTTTTATTCAAAGACCTTATTTTATGTTATTAGTTTGAAATAAAAAACGAATTTGTTGTTAATTACCAAGTTATTACGTTAGCCTGTATATAAATTAACGTGGTTATGATAAAAAAAATTTTTGGTTAAATTAGTTACGTGGGGTTTTGCTAAATATTACTGTCAATGTAAAAAATTAACGTTAATAGTGTGTAGAGAGGGCATGCTTTCGAAGATAATATAAGTATTGAATAGGTTACTGTTTTATGCAAATGCTAGTTACTTCCCTATTGATTAAGTTTGTAACTTTGTTAATGTTAACTTTTATTAAGTGACGTAATTTGCTAAAGTTGTCGTGTAACATATTTTCTTAGTTGTCATATTGATTGCTATGTTAGTACTATTCAAATTAATGTATTGAAAACACATTTAGTTAGCATATATTCTTTGTGTGTGATATAAATATTAAAGAACCCCTTGTGAGTTTTCCTTTGACTATGTGTAATCCGGAAATGCGATCCTGTATGCCTCGACCTGAATCATTAGAATATCGAAAGATCAAAAGTCATGGACGGAATGGTTAGGGAGGGCGGAGGGAGACGTGTGGTCTCGGTTTTACTCAAATTAACTGATTTACTCTTTAAATTTGAAAACATTACACGTTCTCTTTTCCCGCTTTTAATCCAAAGAACTTATTTTATGTTAGGTTGGATAAAACTTTTTATTTTATTATTGGATTTAAAACTTTTGTTATGTCTTCAAGATCAGTTAACTATTTTTACCGCGACTACAACTGAGGATTATTCCCAATCAGCACCTTATATTCACCCATTTTTCAAGATTCACTCCTCACCCTGAATCTGACTAAATTTTTTTGCTATAAATTCATACTACTTTATAGATAAATATTGATAATAAAAACACTTGCTTTGTATACGTTAGCCTATATATCTATGTCGTCCGTAGTAAACCTCCCTACGACACTCGTGATTCCATTTAATTTTTAATCTTATCAATGCTGTTCGGTTCTGTTCTCTTAGGCTCTACACTTTGAGCTTCCTACTCTCACATATACATTATTTATTCCGTCCCCATATAGCCTCGATGTCCTGCGCTCGCTCAACCGACATAATACTCCCTATATATGCCTATGTTTACTAACTGTGAACTATACTACAAGTTATTAATACCACCGCAAACAAAAGACTACGCGTTATCAGCCTCATTGCAACGACTCAATGTTTTAGTTTTCATTTACAAATTACTTCGGCTGTTCACATGTCATGTGCGACCTAGACACTGGGACTTTACAGGAGTGGATTTTCTTAATAGTAACAGTTATTCTGTGGTAATTTGTTAGCAAATTAGTGATCTTGTTATACATATGATTTTCTTGATTATTTGTTCATTTACCGGATTTAGCTTATCTTGACTGTGTGTGTATACTTTGAGTGTATCGTGAGATAATATGCGTTGATCAGTAATGTATAAATCGGCCAATTATTGATAAAATTTTTGCTTAAAATGTAGTATATGTTAATTTAATTATTAACGATTTAATTACTGTGTATTAGATTATTTTGAAAAAGTAAGAAATAGGTACGCTTTGCAGGCAATGTTAGTTCTTTACTGTTGTTCAGTGTAACTTTGTTAATGTTAACAAGTTATTAGAGCGTTAATTCTGCTATGGTTGTTCTAATATTGTACATTAATTTTTCTTAGTTCATGTTACGCTTATGTAGTTTATGATGTGAATTACTATACGTTTGATATATTGTATGAATCCACCGTTATTAAATGTAACCCACAATGTGTGTTAAAAGTTTTTATGTTACCATTTATGCTGACTGCCTGCCAGTGTAAGAATTAACTTAGTATGTTAGAGATATGCTTGGAAAAAAGAAGAATAGGTTTACGTTATTAGATTACATATCAAATTACAATTTATCTTGGTTGTTAATGTGTGGAAACTTTGTAATTTTAAACATGTTTAATTCGTGTTGACCAGTTGGTAATAGGTTTGTCTCTTTGTACATTACCTCTGTCTTGTAGAAATTCATGTAACGATGATAAATGTTATACTTTTTTGGATATGGGAAACTTTGATTTTACGTTAGCATTTTATATTTTCCGCTTTCTTGAGTACTAACTATACAAATGTACCTGGATAAAAAACTTTTAGATTTAAAAATATACCCAGTGTAATGAAAAATTAGACATTGTAATATGTTAGAGCACATAGCTTTGACAACCGAGTATTATGTAATTTATAAATGGTGGTTTACTTATGAGAGAGTTTTTCAATGTTATAAAAACTTTTTGCGTTTTTAGCTCTAAGTCGCTGGCCAATTTTGTTTAAAAAGTTAAAACAGTTATTCATGTTTTAAGGCGTCAGGTTTGTCATTTAAGTATTATATTTCATATGTTCAGATTAATTACCTTAGGTTGGCTTTATTTATGGGAAAGCTTTGTTACGTTAGAAGAGTATATTCGTTGAAATTTTAAGAAAACTTATTTGTATTCGTGACTATTAAAAACAGAAAAAATGATACATCAAATGTGATTTGAATCAATAGAATCAAACTAGATACAATAGATCCCACAGGGGATGACATGAGTTTAGCGGTGATAGTGGTTTGTATTTTACTTTATTTATTGATTAAGGGGTAGGGTGAAAATCGTTACAAGTGTTGTATGTAATAAAAAAATTTGACCAATACATCGATGCTTCAAAGAAAATGCTTAGAAACACATTCTAGTTTTAAATAACTCAATCAACAAATTATATTAATAAACACGAATAGGACAGGAGGGTGCTAAGGATGGTGTTTGAATCTACTAACCTTTACTGAGTTATAGGTATGTAAAAACGATTACCAATTTCAGCTAAAACAAAATTGACTGAATCAATAGATCAACATAAATATGATATTAACATTTATGAACTGGAGGGTGGCTGGAAGGTGGTTTATTTATAGTAACTTTACGGAGATTTAGTGTATCCGTTAATATACATTCTAACATTCTTTTCGATGTTGAACCGAATATTGCATGAGTCTAGAAGCATATCGTACATAGGATCAAATTAGTATCACGAAAGGGCTGAGGTAGTTGCAGTTTGTTTACTGCAATATACTATTTGAGCGTCTCTTAGAGGTAATGTGAAAAAATTTATAAAGATTTATATAGACTTTAGCAATTATTAGCAAATAAGCAATAATAATATTTTATTATCTAATTATATTCTATAGTCTATTTAATTTCATATATATTGATATGATTATTATATTAAGAGATTGTATTATTTTTTATTCTTCTTTTTCTGCTGATGGTCTGACAACCACTTCATTATCGACACCTCTACCGAGCTACCATCTATTACATTTACCTAGGACACAACAGTATTGTATCATTAACAACACTATAGTGTTAAATAAACTCGGCACCGCACCGGAACCACCCAGCCCCGGTGCAGTTGTCGCCTTCTACTCTTCTGAGTCAGACTCCTTCTTCATTCTTTCCCTCTTATTCTTCCTTCATCCTTCTTCAAGTCTATTCTGTATGTTGCACTATGGTGACTCTTTTTTTCAGAGCAGAACCCCCCCTCAAGTGGGGGTCCTAACACCACTGAATACGACTTTTCATCCTATACGCGCTCAAAATCGAGATCTACGGGTATACGAAACAACACTTATAAAGGACAACCCGTGAGTTTATTGTTTTATACGGAACTGTTTATTACTCGGCACCGCACGTCCCGGGCTCTCCTAGCACCTGGTGCCGGAGCCACCACCCTCCTCGAATACCAATACCAAATTCATATTCTAGAAATTACACTCTGAATCCTCTCAACCAAATTCAACCACATGTTAGTGGGTCACGACACACCCTTCGATTTCCCTACACGGGCCCGTGGGGTTCCCCTTTCGTGGACCCCTAGCTTGGGACGTAACTTTTTGTGTGCTTACAAGGGATTTTACGTCACTATCTCCAAACCCCTTCCAAAAATGTTACCCGATACGATAACTCTAATGGTCTCCAGTGGTTAATGAACATAAACGGGAGCCATTAAAGGCTACCGGAAGCCGAACCGGAAAGCCGGAAGCCTAAAAATCGAATTCCCTGTGCGAAGTATCTGTGTAGTGGCTCCTCTCAATTCACAATATTTGTATTATATATATAATATAGGTAATAGTATATAGATATAATATATTAGATAGAGGAATTAGTAGGATAATTAAATATTATATTTAATATATCAAGTATGAAAATTTTAAACTTGTAAATATGATTAATATATTAATATATTAATAATTTTATTATATAAATATATATATAATATATATATATATAATATACCCGGAGTTCGGAATCGAGTCGGAATGACAGTGCGTCGATGCGGTCGGTCGGTGCGGTGCCCGGGTGCCGGTCGTCGAGTCGTGCAAGGTGCGTGCGGTGTCGGTGCGGTGCAGCGGTTCGTACGTGCGCTGGATTTATGCGAGTATAAATAATATATAGTGTAATTTTTTATTTATTTTTATTTTTTTTTATTTTTTTAATTTTATTTTCCATATTCTTAGTGAAAGTTCATTGGATGTGGATTTTATAAATATTTTAATTTGGGTTTAATTTAAATTAAAAAATAATATAAATTAGCACCGAAAATAAGAAACGAAACTGATCCGTTATGTCAGTAAAAAGCACTTTGCGTTATCTTCGACTGAAAGAAACAACTCTAACGCTCCTGACTCTCTGGTTACGCTTTGTGCTTTCATACGTATAAGCACACATATATAATATATAAATAATATAAATTTATTTATATCAATTATATATATAATATTATTAATTTTATTTTGGTAATTTTTACCTACCTTATTATATAAAAAAATTAATAATATATATAATAATAATATTATCTATAAATATATTTTATTTTCAACAGTATTATATACAAGTGTAGATGAAAATATAGTTGAAGATATATTATGTTCAAAACAAAACAAAATAATAGTACGCGAAAAAAGCTTCGAGTCGTTAACCGCGGAACAGAAGAGTTGGTTTCTTTTTACTTGTTCTCGAATTGTCTACTAGCTCAGCGTGTCGAAATAATAAATATAATATATATACTTTATTATTAAGGTTAAAATAATATATAGTATAATATAATATAACTTAGTAAAATAATAATTGATGAATATATATAATAATATAATATATATAATATATTATATATATATTATATATATTATATATTAATATAATTATTTACTAGAGTAATTATTATTATTTATGTTAGAAAGTGCACTGTTCCTTTCCAAAAGATTGAATTACATATAAAATACAGATAATCCGAAATATTACAAATATTTCTTCGCTTCGAAATATATTCGCCAAGGTCGTTGAAATTACAAGGTCATAGTAAAGAAGAAGAAAAAAATAGTAAAATGTTGCTTTATAATAATGAATTTAATGTTTGGTAAAATTAAGTTTTAATTTTGATTAAGTTTTTTTTTATTCTTTTTTAAAGCCTGATAAGTTTGTGAAACATATTGGCCCGTCGTCCCCGCTGAGGCCGAAAGACCCATGCACTCTAATTACATCTGGCTGATTGATCTTGGAATATTCTCTTCCACCGTTTGAAGAACCAATAAAAAGAGTGCCTTATACAACCCCTCCACGCATCTAATTGCCCTTAAAGAATCGAAGAAATCTATTACATCGCTCGTCGATAATATCGGTATAACATCAACTTTTTAATGGAAAAGTCCAATATATTATAATATATAAATAAATATTATAGAATATCATAACTTAACTATAATGTGTATTATTTAATTATATTTGAATTTATATTAAACTATTTTGATAAATTATTATTAGTATATAATATATATAGGCTATAAACTTGGTAGTACAATTATTATATAATATAAACCACATATATATATATATATTATAAATATATAATAATTATATATATAATATAAAGGCGTAATAATCTGTAAAGTGTATTTAAATGTGGACAATAAATTATATTGAGATTTTTTAAGAAAATCGATTTTTCGATAAAACGTCTTCCACATACTTTATTTTAGCTAATATTATAATATATATATATATTAATAAACCATCTTAATACACAAAGCATACATAAACTTATATACATATATACATCACTATTATAATCAGATACTTTAGCATATACTTCTACGGCGATCAATAATATATCACCACATAACAACATATAACTTATTACCTACGCCGAACTACTACTCAGTTACAAAGAACAAGAAGTACAGTTTTAACAACAGGAAAAACATGGCGCAAAAACACATTCACTATTGCTGTTATCGCCCTGTTTAGTCACTAAGGTAATCTTGTTTGTGTTTGTGCGGCCCTTGACATGAGGATTTGACATCTGAAGCTTCGCCGTTTGGAGACCGTTCATAAATAGCACGGAGAAGTCACACTCGAGCGAAGATACGATTCTGTCGACCTTCCTTTTACCCTCCTTCGGGAATTTCATTCAATCCTGCAAATGCACCGCTTGACAAACTGTTCCCACGGGGCATAAATGCTTCGTCTCCCATCAACTCGTCATCGTCATCGAAGCGCGTTCGAAAATGCATAAAAATCGGAAAAGGTTTCCGTCCTTCTTGCACGGAAATGATTTTGTGCTTTGCACCTTTTTTTTTCTTTATCATCTGTGAAATAAATGAGCAATTGAATTATCAGTTTTGTTTGTGTTTTCAACGTTTATTTAGTTTTATTGTTTCCGCACAATTTGCCAAAGTTTTTTCAAAGACACATTTCTTCCTTTACGTTCACGCGTGTGTGAACATATGTACTTTCTGCTTTTGCACAAGCTCAAATCTAAATTATATATATATATATTATATATATATATATTTATAATAATATATAAATATATATATAAATAATATCTATAATAACATTTATCCTTTGATGATGTATATAGGTACATCACAATATATATAATATATATAAACTATTTATGTCACCCGTATATAGCATATAGATAAATTCCCATAGATATACCCATTATAAAATACCAGGGGGGGCTATACGTATAATAAAAAGGAATATACTGGATAGTAGATACCTGATAATATATATATATACTATACCTTATATATGTTAGCACTTAATACCTATATATATATCATATATATAACGTATATATAAGGCTCTGTGATATTATTGATTATATAATAATTATATAATATAATATTATATCTATATACTATATATGTTTTTTTTATATCTCATATAAAAATTATATTTATATTATATTAAATAATTGTTACTATAATTATATATAGAATAATATAATATTATTGATATCAATAAAATTATTTTCAGTTATTCTATTATCTAAATATACTATAATATTACAATATATTTAGGTAGGTATATATATATATCTAAACTAATATATATATATAATATAAGATAATTATTATATCTAAAATCATAATATCATTCGTTACATATACATATATTATAAAATACAAATACCAACTAAAATATATATATATTTAATTAATAATATACATAATATATAATAACTATACTATATTAATTTTGTTACCGCGATACTAACTATATAAATAATATATATAAAATAAGTATACATTAATATAAATTAATTGAGGATTACATATGACCGAGTAATATAATATATAATAATATGATTAAGTATATGTAGGATCCCTACAATGTACCACCTCTTCAGCCGCCGGCGCACCGTGCAAAAACATATGAATATGTGCCGCCGAACTAGAATGATGTCCGCTAAGGGCACTGTCCTACAGCTTTTCCTGCGATTCACCAAGAACAGGCTTACCTCTTACCAGCCCTGAATACTCGCATCAGATAACCGTGACGAAGCTTATTCCCAACACAACACCCAATTCTTCACACATAAATTATGTGGTTCCGCCCTATTGCAATATCTGCCAGTAATCATATTCAATAGAGAAGCTCGGAGGAAGACGACTGTACTGCGGGGAGAGGGAGGTCATTGACTTATTTATAGCTCCTGTGAATAACCCGTATATTAGAGATTAGAACCAGCCATAAACACGTCCACCCCTTTATTCGTACTAATCTGTTTTATACCATTGAAGAGGCTTACTCAGGGGCACGGGCTTTTTTTTTATTAACCTCTGCAACATTTTCGGTCTTTTGTTTAATTTTCCCTTATTTTGAGCACCAGCTCTCTTCCTCTTTTCCTCTTTTCCTCTCTTCCTCTAGACTACACCTCTGTACTTGACCGAAATTCAAGTGCTTGAACTCTCCGATATCAAACAATACTTTGTTCCATCTTACTATCTCTATTCCCAATTTTCAACTAAGGATAGATACGCATAATGTTCGCAACGACAATGCTTGTTCACTTGTTTCTAATTTTGAGTCTTCTCTGAATGTTCCAACTTATGACCAAGACTCTCATCCAAATTCACAATTAAATTAATTTGTTCTACTTGTTTATCTCCGAACTCTATTGACTAATCTAAATTCTTAACCTTATTCGTAAATTCTTGATAAACCCCAAAATTGACCACATTCTCTCTTGTTCTTTCTCCGAAATCATCATTTTAGGTGATTTTAATGTTCAACACTACCAATGGCTTTCTTCTGGTACTAAAGATGCAGCCGGTGAATCTACCTTCCATTTTTCCATCCAGATTCACTTTGAACAGATGGAAGCGTAACTCCAAACCAGTATCCCTGATCGTGATGACCTTTTCCTACTTCTAAACATTCTTAAACTGTTAAATTATTTCCTTCTCTGGATTCCTCCGATCACTTTCTTATCTCTGTATTCTGTTCTATTTCTTCAAGTCTTCGGTAAGAAGACCAACGACAACCTCGAGGAAATATTTTTGGTATTTTGGTGCGCACAAACTATTCGGACTTGCAGTCACACTTCTTTGATTTCCCTTACAATGATTACTTCTTCAGTAGCAAGAGTCTTCAGGAGGGCACAGACCTTATAACGGTGGCGATACTCTCTCGCATAGATGCGTATATTCCATATTTCCATATTCTTTCACTTTAAATATAACTAGCAAGCCTTTGTCTAACTCTGCTTGTTTTGGTGCTGATCGACTCACGAAGAGACGCTGTCTTAATGAATTGCCGTCATCTTCAAACTCCAGAAACTCATACAACTTATATTTCATCCCAGAATCGTACAAAATCAATTCTCCGTAACACAAAGAACACTTTCCTCCGGAGAAAATGAAATTATCTTTCTGCTTCCTCTTCCTTTCACCTTTTCTGGTATTTTGTAAAAAATCTCAACTCTTAAATTTGATTTTTACTTTTCCTCCCTCTGGTATGTTTCGATGACACAACTGCGACTTAACTTTCTGCTAAAACTGAACTCTTCGATTAAGTCTTTCCCTCTAATTCTACCTTAGATAATTCTGAAATTATTCGCCCACTTCACCCCCTCCAGCTCAATTATATATAATATTGTAATTTCTTCTGAAGACGTTATTTCTGTTCTCTCTGAGTTAATACTAATGAGGCATGTGGTCCTAATGATATCCCTCCAGTAATTTTCAAACTTGTACTCTCGAGCTGCACCCTCCATCCCTACCTTCTAAACAATTTCGTTTCTGCTCTCTCACTTCAAACCTTTACTGCTCAAATTACGCTTTCATTTAGCCTTTGCACCCTATTAGGTATATGGAGTTGGAATGACTGCTCAAAACTTTCTTAAAATTTGATTTACTTTTCCTCCTTTCTGGCTTGTTCGATGGAACAACAAAACTGCGGGACTTAAAACTTCTGCTAAAAACTTGAAACTTCTTCGATTTATAGTTTTCTTTCCCTCTAATTTCTACCCTTAGGAATTAATTCTAAAATTAAATTTCGGGCCCAACTTTCAACCCCCTTCCAGGCGCTTCAATTTAAATTCAATAAATCAATGTTAAAATTTTTCTACATTTTCAAAGACGTAATTTCTGTTCTCTCTGAGTTATACTAAGAGGCCATTTGTCCCAATTTGACATTTCCCTCCGAATCCTATCTCACTACACTTATACCCCACTCGCACTTGGTATCGTCGTGCGCGCTAATCACATCTCGAAGTAACTCTAGCATTCACCATTACTCTTCTCACACATATATGCTCTACTCCATACTGGTGCGAGCCACCCTAATTGACATAAGATGCCACACCAATGCTCACTCTCACTCCCACGTATGAACATGGGACGCTTTATAGAAAGTATGTACAGCTTCTTTAAGCCTTCTAGGGCTTTGCATACCTAAACAATTTCAAAGAATATTCTACCGGAGTTTCAGGGTCTAAAACACTTTATGTATAAGGAAGGGAAAATCGGAATGCCATGATTTCTATTAAACGGGGCTCGTTGGGCAACTCCTACCGTTGTTTTAGTGCCCCGCCCCCCCTTTTCGGTAGCACTTCTTAAAGTGCATGCAATTCGGGAGTCACGGAATTATTAACCCGGATATAGGTACGTTAGTAATATTAAAATCGATTTACGGCTGAAATCGAATTTTCCCGTGGTCATTGATTGAATCGAATTTTTCCCTTTCCTTTCTTACCAGTTCGAGTATTAGATTAAAATGCCCTACCCCCCTTTCTTAATGCAAAACTTAAAACTTTTTTTGTTTTCTGGCACTTACAAAGCCCGAGGTGGATGTGGGACTTTAGTTATGTTCTTTTTGAGTAGAAGAGTCGATTCTTGCTTGTTGTCCGAAGGCGGGTCGTTTTTCAAACTTTTTTGAGTTAAGAACGCTCAAACACGCGGTCTTTGCCGTGCTGGCTTTACCCTGCATCCCAAAAAAACCTTTCATGAACGGGTGATTCCAAAAACAGGGTCAAAACGTCCCCAAAAATGAAGATCCCCGTGGCGTTTACTTTCCCCAACCACCAGGGAAGGTTCCCCATGGCCCCAGGCGTTTGGGGTTTGCATACTTTATAGGTCTCATATTCGACTCGAAGTGAAAACCCCCGAAATTGCCCAATCTTACTCTAAGCAAACGGGGAGGTGTGTAAGAACTTCGTATCCTCTTTCCCAACTTGCATGCCTTCTTTTATAATGGGTTCAAAAAAACCATCATGTATTTCCAAAAATGTTTTCAGATATCCATTGGGGGTGGGAATCCAGCCCCTAAAAAAAACTTAAAAAAAAAAAGGACTTAAAAGGCTGGGAATTGGGTTGGGAGCGCGGTATAGAAGAGGGGGAATAATTAAATAAGATTGGGGGATGTTAATTATGGCGGGGGAAGATAATGGCCGGAAAGTCCGAATTGCGGTTTCAGGCTTGGCAAAAATATAAGAAAAACCAAAGTTTGTATCAAAGTTGGTGGATAAAGAAGAAAACTTCGTATTCCTCTTCAATTTTATGGCATTCCCTCTTTATTATTGAGAGGTGGACATAAGGTTTCATCAACCCGCTGTATTTACGTGGAAAAGCTATGGCACCATGGGGGAAAGGGTGATGGCAAAGCCCTCAAAAACCTTTTAATTAAGATTTAAAAGCTGAAATTTGGGAGAGCGGCGGTGAGATAAAAGAAGAATAATAAATAGGCGAAGGCCGATTGAAATTTTAAGTTGCCGGATTTATATTGAGCCCGGAGGTCGGGTAAGCGGTAGGGCCGGGTAGGCTGTGACAAAGAGGAGCCAATCGGTGGAAATTCCTGGACTCTAAGCTAACCATTAATTAGGGAAACCATAACTGTCTAAATAACTGGAAGGAAAGGGTTGTAGGAAAAGAAACTCACTTTTCTGTCTTAAAAAAATACAAAATGAGTTCGTAGGGAAAAATCCCTCCGGAAAGCGCATGGGACAAAAAAAGAAAGAAAAACTACGAATGTCTAAAAAAAATAAATACCGGCATTGAAAAATAGGAAAAAACAGACGAAGAAGGGAAAAAAGAAAGAAGTTTCATTACAAAAGGAATCAAAATTTGATGATTGTAGGGTGAAGTGGTTCCGAACCACCGGGAGGCGGGGGACCCCGTGAAAGTTACGAATTTTAGTTAAACATGTACCTTTGTACCGTTATTTATTGGGACTCGTTATAGTTTTCCGTGGACGTAAAACATTACAACTTCACATAGCTTCGGAACTTTTCCTTTTTAAAGGAATCTTGGAGAACACTTGCTTAGGGGTCTACTGGAAAAAAAAGGAAGGCACTACACAGATCAGTAAAGATAACGCATTATTACCGAGCTGTGGAGAGTGTGGCACGTTATGCACACGCAATCTCACGCGTCCTGATATATAACACATTGGTGCTCACATAATCCACCGTCCGAGTACACCGGCGACGTGACGTGTCGAGCGCTCGGCCACAGCCCGACTCTCACACAGAAGGCAGAGTGTGAGAGACACAACCTCTCACTCCGATGAGCTAACAGACTACTGCATTCACTGGTGTACATCATACGCTAACACCTCATCACTCATAGTGTCATCTCCCTATGTGTCATTATTTCTTTTCAAATATGTATCGCATCGTTTTCTATAATATTGAAAGCTTAGCCCCTGTAACTACATACATAAAATACGCCCTCTATATCTATCATCTTCTCTGCGGCTATCGCTCTATATTTATAGAAAAAACCCCTGTTTCCCACTGTTTTAAAAAATTTTTCGTTAAAATTAAAACAATGTTAAGGGCAACTTCTAAGCTATAAAAAACTTCAATAATTAACAGATTAAGCGAAAATACCCCAGAGGGACCCCCTCAACCATGGCTTGAGCTTTGTCTTTTTACGCTTTTATTTTTCTTTTTACTGTTATTTTTTTACTGTTTTCAAGTCCTATCCGAAACACACCATCCATATTGAAAATAAAACCATTTTTTTTTATTAATTTTGGGAAATATAATATATATATATATTAAATATATATTAATTAATAATATAATATATATTATATATATATATATATATATAAATAATATATATATATATAATTATAAAATTTATATATAATATATATATATTATATATATATATTAATTATACTTTATATATAGTATATTATATTCATTCTTTATATTAGAGGATATGAAAAAAGTTTTTTACTCTAAAAAAAATTTATTACATTTATTTTACTATATTAGTAAAAATATTACAACTGAAATAAAGTATTAAAATTTTAAAACTTTTTTCCACATTTCCTAAAGCCTATTTAGGATTATTTTGGCGGGAATGTTAAAATATTGCGCAAATAATTCTCATTTCTTTATTATTTGTTTATTATTAGTAAATTGTTCATCCGATCGATATGAAATTTTCAGAAAGATCTTGAACTTTTAGATAAAGAATTCTTAGATGAAAATTTTTAGATGGATAGGGGATGGTATCTTCATTTTAAATCGTTCAACATTGGACTATTTAATTGTTTTTATACCAACATTTCGTTTCCCATTAATTTTTCTATTTTGCCATCCTATAGAGCTTTTACCATTAATTTATTATAATTAAATTATATAATCGAAAGTATTTTAATTTTTCATTTCTCCTTTTTATAGTAGGCTGCGATGCTCCGTATCTGTGGCCATGACATTATCTGATGCACATTACAAATGCGTTTTTGATGGGGTTACGTGGGGAGTATTTAAAGGATCCTAGTCGAAAAAAAATGCTGATTTTTAATTTAAACACTGGATACCAGTTTATTAAAATAACCAGGCAAACCTTTGAGAAGATATTTGTTATTTAAGTCCATACCTACACCCTTGTTTAAATGATTTGTTACAAAAAACCACAGCTATTGGCTTTCGAGGGTCGGTTTCTCAAAACTGGAATTATTTTCCCCAAATTCACGAACTTTGATCCATCACCTTTTTTTAAAAATTCATGACGTCATAAACATTAATTTTCGTCTCCTCCCAATTTATCTTTCAAGCCTTTATCTAACGTGAAATTTCATGAACCCTTAACTTTTTACAGGTCTATATTAACATTTTTAAAAACTCTGGGGATATATATATATATATATTTAGATATATATACTATATAATATATATATATTAAATAATATATAATATATATAAATAAATTATATAATAATTAAAATATATATAATATTATAATAAATATACTATATATATATATGAAGTTTTTTAAAGGGTATCATTGAATCATATTATTTTCATTATTTATTTAATATTTTTTGATTGAGATTTTAGAATATGTAGTTTCATTGTATACTGTGAAATTTTTAGCATTTCAAATAAATATAGCTATTGTATAAAAGCCTATTTTTTTTTTAAAAAACATTATGGCATGAAATTAAATATAATAGGGATCCACATAAATTAGAGAAATGATGGTTTGAACAGGTAGAACCATGTTTTTTTAAATATATTAATTATTTTAGTTTTTTAAAATGAGGATATAAATGATTATTCAACCCAAAAATTTTTAAAATCCAAAGGGAAATCAAATTTCAGATGGGAACAACGCCTTTTTTATCCCTTTTAGACAGGAAAAATTTTCCCAATTTCCTCCTGTGTTTAATGTGGCCATTTGGGAAGTTGGAATAACGAAAAAAAAAAACCGTTATCCTTCCTCTTAGTTTCACAGAATCCTGATTTCATTAATAGCAAAGACTCCTATAAATCAGGGTTCGTTTTTAAACAACGCGTTTTATTTTTCTTCATTCATCTTTTTAATAAATTCAAAAAATTCATGTTGCATTTACTTTGTCGATTTTCCCAGATGAGCTGGAGGATGTTTCCAGAATAAACCAGGGACAGTGGTGGGGTGATTGTTAGAACTTTTCCACTTAAAGGAAGAGGGATTTAACCCTAAATTGCCCCTTTTCTCAAAATGTTTTAAAACGATTTAAGGGCGTACAAGCTGAAAGGGTCTGCGGTTAGGAGTTCGTAAAGGCATGAGATTACGTTATTTTCTTAGCGTAATTATTCAAGGATTCTATCCCCGGTCCCGCTGTCTATGGCATTGAAAAACAGTATTAGCCTATTAGTCGTTTAAAAAAAAGGGTTCGTAAACATTAAAAAGGGGAATTGTGATCCATTGTAATAAACATTTCATAGTTCTCGACCGTTAAAGGTGAAGATTAAAATGTTAGGGACTGATTACCTTTAAGTTCCAAAAAGGGGAATTATAGGAACCTTATATAAATCCCTGGAGCCCACGGGCCTTCATGTTTGCAAACAAATTCCGTTTCCCAAATGTTCTTGGTAGTAATTTCACTTCTAAAAACCATAAGAAAGATGATTTAAAAACAGTTCAGGGACTACAAATTAGCAGGCAGGTTACTTTTTTTTATTTTTTAAAGAGCAATTTAGGGAATTTGATCGGGGTTTTTAATCGAATTCTGAGGTATTACAGCTGTAGGAATAAGTATTTTCTTGAGAAGGAAGATGTCCACCGTTTAAGCGGGCCCGTAAATTTCATTTGTTCTTTGTGGCTCCAGGCTAAATCTATATGTAACAACCTCGTTCTTTGGGGAAACTATTAAAAAAAAACCGCGCATTTTTGACTGGAGATGGAGGTAACGCCATCAGCATTTCGTTCGGGGAAATTAAAATTTAATAAATTGCTCATCTAATTATTTATTTAAAGGAATAAATTTTGCTATTGATTACTGCACCTAATGAAGTTTCATTGAGATTTAACTTCTTTCAATCTGATTAAAAAACAAGTAATACCAGGGAAATGGAATTTTTCGTGTATACTTATTGTGGTCGTCGATGGGGAACGGACGTTCTATGGCCATCGGGTTTTCACCATGTTTCGTTTTTAAAATATAAAAAAACCACCGGGTTGGAGGGATCTAGATACTTTTTGAAATCTTGAGGCGCCCTGGGGGATTTGAAACTTTCGAAGAGGGAACATCGGGTGTTGGTATTGAGTGAATGAGGAAAAGTTAAGCGATGAAATTGGGGTCTCACTCACACTAATTCTGGGTAGTGGCGGTTCATGGCAGAAGAATCAGTTTCACTTCTTACAAAACAGTCTGAATGGTAGAAGATGGAGGAAATGCATCTGTTTTGTAATGGTGCTGATCGAAAATGAAAAAACAGAGTGTTATAAGGCTTCTTTTTATATGGGACTTTGTTGTTTTATGATGAATTTATGTAAAAAGAAATATACAGCTTTGAAAATTAAATAGCAAAATAATTATTCAATGCCATTTTTTTCGAGTGTGATCCACTTCTCTTTTACCCTTTAAGTTTTTTCTTAGCGCACAATTTCTTACGTCCTTTGCCTTTGAACCAGTCATCTTTTGCGTTATTTTTCGCTTTTTTTTAAAATTCATCCAAACTCTTCATCTGAACCCCCACATTCTGTTAATTTCCGTTCCGCCTTTTTAAGGATTCACGGGGGTTAGCTCAAGCGGCTATATCTTGTAACGTATGCATCCCTGTTTCCGAAAATTAAGTTTTTTTAACTATTATACCTATTTTGGCCTTTCTCCCAAAAATTAGGAGGGGAAAATTTCCAGGGCCAAGGGTTCCATTATTCCCTTTTGTAAATTTTTACCTCTATTGAATACCCTGTCCTTATACATAAATAACGAAGTTCTTGTCGTCTGCCACTATCCTTTACCACTGCGGAGAAAGAATGAATGAATTAAATTGTATAGGAAGCTGGTCAGCTTACTTATATAAATCTTACCAACTTATCCTTATTTCTAGAAGGGTTTTTCTAAAAACGACCATATAAGGGGAGATTTTATTTAACTCTTTAAAGGAAATAGGTCCAACCATAATTGTTAAGTTAATTTGCGGGTTTGCTTCTTTTCTAATATGAAAACTTGGACAATAGTTTCCCCCCGTCTGTGAATGGGGTAGGGTTTTCTTACCTTCGACCGTCCTTTTATATGCCAAATCGGCAACAAGAGGCCAAATGTGATCGACTTTTCAAGAAGGGTAATATAATGAAACATTAAAAAAGGATATGGTTTTCCCTTTTTAGGGGAAAATTGGAAACCCAAAACCTTTTTAAATAAAGTGGCTTTAGTGATCCAACTATTTGCTGCTTACTATATCGGGTGTAAAAATGTTAAGCCATTTCCCCCTGATTTGCAAAACATCTTCTGGAAGGCACGGCATTAACATAATTAAGTGGATATGGCTGTTTCCATTATGGGGTATAATATATGTTGTTTTGGGTCACAATTCCTTGTAAGGAATTGTTTGAAAAATGAAGGCAGTTTAAAAACATTAAAAAGGGGATTCTTTTTTCAGGGTTGATAGTGTCCTTTTGAAGTATTTTAAATTAAAAAATATAAAATTCATACCAAAATAATTAAGTAGGGTGGGATTTTTTTAAGGCATTAAAAAAAATTTAGTATTATAACAAAAATGAGAAAGAAGCCACCTCTCGACTGGTAATGTTCTTTCTCTTGTTTCTGAATCTTGACTCACTATTCTTTGACAATTCGGTTTTTAGAACCAATGAAACCATCTAAAAAAATAGGGACTTTTTTAGGTTCTTATTATTATATTATTATTATTATTATTATTATTATTTTTAGTGTTTGAATATATTTTATTAGTTGTACTATTGTTATTGATTAAATGTAAAACAATAGGATATTAACCATTATAAAAAAAATTTAAATTTGAACTTTTAAAATCCCTTGGCATTTGAAAATTTTAAATGTATTTAAATGCAACTGGTGTATTTAGTATTAAGTTTTTAAATTAATTTAACGTTAAAGATTCTCTTTTTATTTTCTGAGTCATAATTTCAAGTTCTTTATGGTGGTTAAAAAAACTAAAAAATCAAACTATCAGCTTACAGAATGAAAGCTTTTAGTTATGATTTGCTTACCCTGTTAGAAAATGAAGTTCCTTTCACCAATTTGGAAAAAAATATTCTCCTTATCACTGAGTCATGGCTGGCCTTTTTTTTTTTTTTTTTTTTGTTCTTTTTTTTTTTTTGAATGAGGAAATTTTTTTCCATTGTAAGCTGGGGAATAAATGTGAAAGGGCTTTAGGGTTTGGTAGCCCAAAGCACTTTTTTTTACAATTCTTTTAAGTAAGGAAAAATAAATTAGTTATTTGTTTATTATTTTATTTTCTTTTTTATTCTTTGGCCACTTAAAGTATGTTTTGATTTTGATTTTTTTTATTATTGTATTTAATTTTTGCCAAAAATTTGGCAGAAACCAGGAAACATAGTTACTTAGCTCCAAATATTATATTTTTAAGGTCTGAACCCCTTTCCAACTTCTGGTTGCAAGAACAGTAGGGCTGGCCTCCCTAGTCGTCAAAAAATCATAGCAATAAGATCTTTGACGTCATGGCAAATTCCCAGTTACTATTAGGGTGCATTCCAACTAAGCTTCATGGGGGTATTTTATTTTAAATTTTTAAAATATTTTTTATTTTATTTTTTTTTTTTTTTTTTTGAATTCAAAAATAGAATGCAAGTTAAATCAAATTTCACATTTTAATTATTCATCCAATTCCATACAAAAAAGGAAAAAAAATAATATTATATATTATTATATATATTAATAATTATAAATATATATATAATATATTTAATATAATATAATATTATATATATTAATATATAATTATAATATTATAATATATATATATATTATTTATTATTTTTATATTATTATATATGATAGTTTTGAAAATAGCGGAAAAAAACTCTTCTTATTTATTTCTTTATTAAAATTTGCTTACAAATAAATATGCTTCATGGATACGACTTAAGTGAAGACCTGTGTTCAAAACCAATAAGTATTTTATCATCATTATTCACAAATTTAATTGAAGGTTGAGCTAATAAACTTACAAGTTTGTTATCCCGAAACGGTGCAAGCTGGTTAAGCTTTCTGGTTCTATAAAATCTTTTACTGGACTCCCTTATCCCCAACGGGCAACCTTGGTGGGAAACTTTTGAAAATAATACCAAAAAAGGAATTAAAACCCGTATCAGTTTGACTAAACATAAACACATCCTCTCACCGACATGCCTACAATAATGCGAACTATATATTTCATCCTAATATACAAAGTTACTCTCAGTGTCTCTCCTGGTGGTCAAGATGACACGCAATACACACTAATTTTTTATTTACTTTATGTTATCCGAATTTTTAAAGTTAAACCATAATGGTTATTCTGCAAGTTGCCTTCATGACTACCCCCCTTGTCTGGAACCAAATTTTTATTATTACCAAGTTTAGGGGGGAGGAGAAGGCTTTTTACGTAAATGGTTGAGAAAAGAGGAAAAACAAATTGAATGTAGTTCCATATCCCTTTTAATATTAGAAAATGTCAATATACAGTAGGGTTTTTAAAATCAGATTTCTATTAAGAAAACTACAATACTGTGATTCATTTTTTACCAATTCTTTACATTTCAATAGGGGTTATTTCTTTGATTTTGAGTTTAGTTTTTTAGGTGCTGTAAATTCTTTTGACTTACCCAAGTTCTTTGAGATATTATGCCGAACTTCCCTTTAAATTTTTCTAAAGATGGCATTCCCATTTTCTTCGGATTGGATACCTTCTGTTTAATTTAACTTTTTATTTAACTTTTTAAAATAGGACCGGAACATAAAGCGGAAGGGCCGCCTAAATTTGGCCGGACATATAACTTGTGGGTTCTTACCGCACTTTCGGACCAAAACTTCGCTTTCATTTAAACCCTATTTAGCCCACCCAATAGGACGTTGTCGATTTTATTAATTGGTGTTTGTTGCGCCAGCGGAGCTTTGCGCTGAAAGTCGGGCTGCTTTTAAAAATAACCATATTTGCTGTAATCAATTTCTACTTGTATGCGGCCGGTTCTCCGAAACGGGCAGATCAAACTATCCACTAGGTATTGCTTATTTATTTCTGGCCCAAACAAAAAACAATCCCCCACAGTTGTTCTGCCCGGGACTGAAAAAGGATACGCGTATCTTTCTTCTTTCTTCGTGTACCGCGGAGGTCTCAGAAGTGAAAAACAAAAAAAAAACAATTCTGTTAGTAAAAGAGGCTCCGGCCAGGGTGCGGAGGTGGCACGGGGCTTAAAATCATGTCTTGCAAACATACAAATCTCAGGGAAAGGCCAGGCCAAAAATTTTCCCTATGATTTTACCCCTCCCCCACTAGGGGCCACTAGCCCTGGGGTTGAGGGCTACCAAGTTAGTCCGTTAAACCCACTTTTCCCCAACCCCCTGGCAGGGAACTTCCTTCCGAAACCAAGGCGCTTTAGTGAAAAATTTTCGCACCTAAGAATCCAAATTTACATCCACCTGAGGAAACCCAAAACAGGAACGGAAATAAGGCCTCGTCTAGAAAAAAAGAATTGGCATTCATTATTCCCTTGAATTTAATTTCTCTTTGAAGACAGGGGCACAGCGAAAACAAAATACTTTTACGTAAGCGGTCAAAAAAAGTTAAAACGTAAGTAAGTTTGTATTTCTCTGCATCAGTAATTTACAGGATAATTTTCCAACCCCATGGGAATGCTTTCAACTCTTGGGTTACTTTCTTTTAAAGGGACACCGCCAAATTTAAAACTTATTTACTTGTGTTTTAAGATCTAAATTTTATTTTTTTGTGCTTAGTGTGAGTATTCAGTTGGATAAAAAATTTTATTTATTTTTATGTGCCGGGGTTAACCCACGGGAATTTCATTTTTTATTGGCAAAGGGAGGTTCTTATTTTTTCAAACCCCCTTAAATGGTCCTTTTTTATTATTGGGTAAATCGACAATATATTTGCTTTGAAAAATTATTTCTCATGGTAAGAATCAGCACACAACATGGAACTAGTTTAAAGGGAGGACATCTACAATTAATTCCAAATCTTTTTATTATAAAAAGAATTTTTCTGTTTTATTTAAATAAGAATCTGTTTCTCTTTTCTTAGCCCATTTTCAAAATTCGGCCCAGTACCTTATCAGACAGGTGATTTTTTGGTTATTTCTTTCGAAGTCCCAAATCTCGTTTTAAAATTAACCCGAGGCTAAATTTTTTTTACATTTTTTATTCCCAACCGTTGTTACTAAAATTTATTTTGGGCCCCAGTTTTCCAATTATGCCGCTTTTCAAGCGTGGGAACTGGCTTTTTTTTCATTTCGAACAGGGGACAGGTTCTTATCGGTTTGAACTTTCATTTTTTTTTCATTTTACCAAGCAGAAGCTATAGTAGTCCCAGCTGATTGCCTTCATTGGGCACGGTTTAGTGGGGAAACTTTACCAGGGACTAACCCACTTATTTGGAAAAAACTTTGCATTTTCTCCCTTTACCGGTTCAATTTCCCTTCCTCTAGGGGCCAATATTTATTTCAGAAAGGTTAAAAATATTTTAATAACGGCATTTTTGCACTTTCGGTAATTAAAAACTCCAAGTTTGTCCGTCATATTCTGGGCGCACACACTACTTTTTCAACCTATGGCGCCCCAACCCTCCCATTTCCCAGCCAATCACTCAACTTTGGTACATTCCCATTTAGGCATCATTTACTTTTACTATATTAAAACCCTTTAAAACCGCTCGTGGACCCGCGGACGTAGCTAGAACTTCACAGGCTTTCCCGTCCCAAAAATGGGACCATTTTTATCTCTCTAAATAATTTTTTGTTAATTCAGTTAATAAATAAAAATGGGCGCCTAGTTTTACCTGGCAAAATTATCGTTTTCTCTTGTATTAAAAAAGGGATCCCCACTCTAAAAAAGCAAAAAGGGGAGTCCCTTCTCTCTTCTATATCGAAATTTCGAAACATTTTTCTAACAAATTCTTACTGTAATTTAACACACATCTTTATTATTTGGCATAATATCTTGTAAGCAAAAACTTTGTTCCACCTGTAATATTTGATTAAGAATGAAGTATATATTAACAAGTGTTTTGTGGTGATGTTGCAATGGGCTTGTTTTTTTATCTTTTATAAAAAATTGATTTCTCATGGAAAGGCTAGTCAGGAGACCACGCCGAAATTTTTTATTACGTACTCTAATTATTATCAATGTTGGATTAAAGTTAAACAAAATAGAAATATATATGAAGAACAGGTTATTATTTTGGATGTAAAACTAACGGTAGTACAAAACTATATGGTTGTACTATTTTTATTATAATGCATTGCTTTTATTATTAATTGCGATTGCGTTTAAATATATTTTAATAAAATATGAGATTTCCTTAAACTCTCTTAATGGCTTTCTGTTAGCTATTTACCATTTTTTTTCTGTTCAAATCAAGAATAACAGGTGAGACGGCTAACTTAACCCTCTCTTTACCCCAAACATTTTCGTTGTCTTAGATTAATATGAAATCAAATTTCTCCCAAACAATCCAAGTAAGACTCTCTCTCTCTTCAAATAATTAACTTGGTTTTAAGGTACTTAATTCCCAGGTTACTGGGGTCTGTATTTTTAACAATGTCTTAGGTTTTCCCCTCTATCAAAAAAATAACAAATGTCTCATTGTGTTCTTAGTATTAAACGTGATTACCCCCGGGGAAAATTTGCCTTTCGTGAATTAAATAGTCGATAAAAGAAAATTTCCTAGCAAAAATCGCTTTATTTCATAATTTTCTCTTTTTCAAAAATTTACATAAACCATCTTTTGTGGTCACAGTTGCATTAAATACGAAAAAATACTCGTGTAAAGCCAGAGAGCCTATGAAGTGCGTCAATATCTTACAAAAAATCTATTTGTTTTGGATCGGCTTCTGCCAAAAATGGATAAATCTGTCTGATAATAGGCGTTTAGTAACATTCGTTTCAAGTTTACTTCAAATTTTTAGGTTATTCACTTAAAAATCTCCAACATTTATCTTAAGCTTCCACCCACTAATGATCTCTGTTGCCATTTTTTCTTGTCTAGGCAAAGCCAGATGATTTCTTTAAAGCTTCTAATGTGTCGATTTATACTGATTTCCTCGCTACCGAACCATCACTGACTTCTTCTTATCCAATACCCCACTACGCTGCGAGCAGAATCAGCAAATCTTTCCCGATGGGACGTCTCTCTTTTAAAAAATCTATTATCCTCTGGCTCCTCTCTTCTATGCTACAATTTAACTTAATATGCTCCATTCTTGTGTTTGCTCTTGCCTCACAACTTTAAACTTTAACTTCTAAATTTTGCTTCGGCTTCAGCTTCGGATCTAACTTTCTCTATCCCGTGCTTCAGAAGTCTTCAAATCAGTGTATTCTATGTGCGTTCCCTTTATGGGGGCAATAAATCCCCGGATCTCTTTATACTCTAAGACTTTAGTATTCTAAGATAAGGAGGCAGCCTCGTTCTAGCTCTTTTCTTCCTGTTCTACGCCTTACATAAAGCTTATTGGAGACATTTTATACATCCACATTGCTCCTCTCCCCCTTTTCCTGCTATAACATATACAAACACAAGCATATAAAGCTTCTTTCCTCCTTCCCTTCCCTCGCATCTTTCCTCACTCTTACTGCTCAAGTTATTGCTAACGGGATTTTTCTCCCTCTAGATAGCATGCAGCTTATCCTCCCTCTCCTCTCTTATTCCTTCATAAGTCTCTGAGCATATCTATTTGTTAGACTATCAGGACTTCCTTCCCGCTATGCCTCTTTTATCGTAAGCGTCTTTTTGTCTCGTAATCATGTAATTTCTTGAAAGCTATCTTATTTTTCTCACAGTGCGTAACTAGCTAGTAATTTTCGCTTTTAGACCAGAATATCTACAAAATCTCAGCACCGAACTTTTGTGTCATACTGACTCCATTTAAAACACTGTCACGTAGCATTTATTAATCGGAACTATACGACCAAAGGATTCCTGTACTTAAGTAAAATATCGTATCAGATATAGAGTATACAAAATAGGCAAAGTTAAATGACAGTGTAAATGATAAAGTATTCTGTTTCACTTGCTCTCCTAATCACAAAATTTTTGTAGTCACTTTCAACGCTCTCACGAAAACATTAAACACATCCTCCGTTTATTTCTACCAATAATTAACTACTCATGATTTTAGGACTTCGCTCTCCACTGATACTTCTACGAAAAACAAAATTTCAACCACAAAATTACAAATGTATATAATATATATATATCAGTAGTATATAATATAAATACTATAAATTACTCATATAAAATTATTTATATTATTGAAAAGTACAATTTTTTAAAAAATAATCAGTTTTATTAATTTATGTTGATGTCTACCATATAAGGTATCTTGGTTTGTTTTAATAATACTTGACGAATTGTTCCACAAGCTCATCCTGTCCTCTGTTAAGTTTTTTGAAATTCGTAGACTAAATCCAATATTTATTAGTTGAATGAGAGTATTATATATGTTATTTATCAAGTATAATCCATAAGGCAGCTATATTAAAATATATTATGTGACCAATATAAATTACGGTAGTTATATATATATATATTAATTGTATCTTACCTATACTATAAGTAGGATATATTAAATCGAATAATACATTTATTGAGAGTTTATAAGACCAATCTGTGAGTAAATATATGAATGGGACTTTTCTTTTGACACTCATTCTTAAACTCATGTCAAGTGGTTTGAAGTATTAAATAGAGGGTGTTTTTACGCTCTCAGTAACACAAACTTTTGCGAGCAGTAGATTTCAAAATGTACAATTTCGATAAATCACAATATTATTTTTTCGAAATTTACGACTCAAACACTTCTCGCTCGTGATAGGATGTGCATTCTTAACTGACGCTTAATACCTAAACAAATATTTTAATAAGTACAGCCATCAATAGCTGGAGTACAAATAAGGCGGTGAATATAGGTTTATTTAGGTACACTCTCGTTAATTTACTTATCAATAAACTTAGGTATATATAAATATATAACATTATTTTTTCTTCAATATCGTTATTAATTTTTGCATCCAAACGTAAATGGCTTTTATATAAATTTATACAGGGTATATATATATATAAGTACTTTCTTCTCAGGTTACTAATAATAATAAATTATCAAAAAGCTTAAAGTAAATTAATATATTAATTTATACTTATATATATAATTTATCCAATTTCATTCCATATTCCCATCATTATTATTATTATTTTTCTATTAATATATTATTATATTATTATGTATAATTTAATTATATTTAATATATTATTATAATTTAATTTTTATTTATTTATAATAATATTTATTATAATATATTATTGATTTATATTAATTTAAATTATATTAACACTACTAGTTGGGACATTAATTTGTGGAGAATTTAAACTATTAATTTAATGAGCAATATAAATTTTTCCTTACACCCAATTATAAAAAATATACCGATTACATTTACTATGATTTTTAAAAATATTATTTACCTTATCCTCCCTTATATATAAACAGTTTGTCTCATAAACTTCAGGGTTCTGCAGTGTTGCTACTTTAAAAGTAGATATAGTAATTCCTTTACCACCTAAGTCGTCTCATTTCTTTCTTATCATATATTTAATTTAAGTGACAATAATTAATTGAAGAGTACTAAAATTAATTACATTCTTAGCGCAAAGATAGTTATTCATGTGTGTGTGCAAAGGACAACTAACACTATTGTAATGATAAATAAACAAAATATTGCTACGTATACACATAGCTACCTAATTAGAAAAAAAAATTCTAGTGATATAATGGGAATTCCTTTGCGAAACTTCAGAGGAAAACACTAATTCGATATATACTCGCAAACTGCACCGAGTAAATAATGAGACTATCGTTGAATGAATTAACAAATGTTAATCAGCTGGTATTCCTACTGCATATCCATTCTATCAGGCATTATATTTCATACGACACTTTGAGCGTATTGGTTGATGATCGTTCTCTTTTACATCGAGAATCTACTTCTTAGAGGCAGCCAAAGCGGTCGTCAAGTCCAAAGATTACTAGAACCCGAGCGAGGTAACCCTTGGTTTTGAGACGCCTGGGGAACTCTCACACGTCGCTTTCAAATACTCTATCACAAAACAAAAAATAGTCCTCAAAATGTAAATCTTCCGCCATCTTACACATTGAATTACGATTGATTAAGTGAATAGTGTTGTTGTTTGTAAATACTGACTTTGTCGAGAAGCGTTTCATACACATTGCAAATGTAGATCCCCCTCCTGATTGCATCTCTGGAATGATCCCGAATAATATGTAATCGCATCGTTATTTCACACCGAGAACGATAGTATACTTTATCTAACTATCACCACTCACACGATATTTATCCTCCGTTACAGTCCAACTCTCTCCATTCTATTAATAATGGTTAATCGATTCGGTTTTGTATAGATAATACAATTTCTATAGATCAGTATAGTTATAACTATTCTTCAAATAATCAAGCCCTTATTAAGACTCAAAATATACCTTTTGTGTCTCTACAGAGAACTGCCCCATTCTTATCAAGGTCCAAGAGATCATATCTACACACCTTAATTTTAGATCTCTTCAACTAGCTCTATGTATCGAGATGTGGTAAAGACCTCAAGTAATATTCAAGGAACCTCAGAATAACTCAATGAGCTATCGGCCTGCGTTGGATATACACCAAATAATGCACAGTGCCCAACCTCGATTCTTTCATGATAAGGCAGATCGATAAATATATCTCATCTCATTCACATTTATCTACCTTCTCAGTAGAAACTACCCGTGTCCTAAGAGATGGAAGAGAGCGAAGTCTCGTGTTTTTCTTTTATCTGAGATCAAAATTAACACATAATAATCTATAGCTAGACTCTTGCGATCCGGAGTCAGATTGGAAAAATATTAGCTTATTTCTTCTCCAAACCCAATGGGAAAATTTGGATTGGCCGCTAAAACGATTATCCATGGGGAAGGGGACGGGAGGCAATATTCTCCACGGCACTTTTGGATTTATCTTTACTTCATTTAATTTTTTGGGAAACGTCTATAGTGATGTCTCATATGTGAGTTCTACAACCCATGGTTCATTTAATGATCACTCACTAACGATGTTCACCACGTCTAAATACACTTGTTTTGGAAAAAATCGGCCAACCCATGAGTATTTCACGATCTTAAGGATCTTGTAAAGAGAGTTTTTATCCTATACACCACTTAAAAGAAGATAGTCAAAGTAGAATCATTAGAAGTAAAAGATATGTTTGAAACACTTAAAAGAGAAACATCTGCTTATAAAGCCGGAGAATAGATCTATTAAGATTCAATTTAATGATGTTTAACTATCCACATCCACGAAATACGTAAAAATAAATTACATTATGCCCTCCGTGCTCATTATAACTATGACAAGAGTATATAGGTTTTGATAGGAATGTGGGCAAAGCGAAAGATAATGATAGGTGTTATATCGATAAGTAGCTTCTGGCGCCGAGAGGATAATGCTTACTATATTCTATTGACGCGATTACTGAATATAGTGAGAACCACAAACTGAATATCAATTATATTTTAAATAAAAAATATAAAAATGTACTGTTCTTACAAATAAACATCCCGAATCTTTCTCTACTTACACCCATCTTACAGGTCTGTATCTATCTAATAAATCTGAGCTAGGTTGTGGCCAATTTTATATATTTTTATAGCGGGAGCTGGGTGGACCATAATTTAAAGGTCTCATTGCTCATCAGGCGCAGCTAATCTAATTAAACAGATTTATATTATATTATTCACTTTTTTTTTTTTTTATTTTACTTTTTTTTTATTGCCCTGTATACGCACTCATGCTTAATTATTTATTCTTATATCAGAGTTTTAATCAAATTATGGCGCCCCTCTTTTTCAAATGAGAACTAACAACAAATATACTTTTATCTTAATTAAAACAGTTGATATATTTTTTCTAGTACATCCCCGCTATTCGTTTTTTATTATCAAAAAAAGTACTATAATAGTAACTCTTAATAAAATATTGTTCATACTACAACGCACTTAAAATATCTTTTAATTTAAGATCTGGCTCTCTCTTTATTATGTTATTTTCAGGTATTTATGAGTCCAACTGTGTATCATAACTAATAAGGCGGCTACTTATGTTTAATAATCTTTATATGACTAGACATAATACACTCTTATTTTACCTAACATGACTGGCTAGCGTAATATTAAAGAATTATTAAAATAAGTTTCTCTACTTCCCCAAGAGACTAAAAATAGGGTAAAGGTTTAGACAGCTTTTTAGCTATCCAACATGTATGTTCTCGTATGGTTTATAAGTGTGGTAACCAAACACATATAATACTAACAAGATCATGTGAGTCTGACAATAGAATTAATGAATCACTACAGTATATATATGTCACACTCAGTCAGAACTGCTCAAAATATTGATATTGTAAGATCACCTGTTTGGACTATTAGTGAATTTAAACAAATTATGTAGTTAAATTTCTCACTATATACATGTGTGGCTAAAGTGATATCACTTGAGCAATTTACCACTCTTACTTTTATTATTATTCTTTAATATATAAAATTATATACTTTTCAAACTTTTAATGAAATGTGATTTCAAACATGGGTGGAAACAATAAAATTTTTGATGGCGTCAATTAATTCAACACTGCAAATTCAGCAAAATACACTTCACAACTAATCACAAATTTGATTCCACAGTATTTTAACAAATTATGAGATTGTGCTCTTCATTAAACACAATTTACCAGTGTTATACCTTATCCCGAAGCAAACGAAGAAGCCATAAACGCTGCTATAAACAGTCTCCATAATGTGGGCTCTCACATCCTTACTCTTACTAGAACCATATTCTACCTCAAGAGTTTCGGCACGAACGATAACTTTGAGATCACACTGGCTAAAAATTCACGAATTATATAAACACAAATTAATTTTAAAACACTTCTTATGGACACTCAACTTCGTATCTCACTACCAATAATTATAATTAATAGCCAAAAAAATAATTTACACACAAACATTTATGATATACATTTTTACTTTAGGTAAATTTTCCCAAATTTACATTAATTTCACACAATAACCCTGAATATAAAAATAGCAAATGAGAGAGAGAGAGAGATGCCAACTTTCAATATGTAAAAATAATTTTACCCGGACCATCTTGAATTAAAACAATAATGTAAGATTTGTCGAAACTTACTTATACAAAAAATATTTATATATTTTTGTATTTACCGTAGTTATCGATGATTACTGATCATTAAGGTCATTAGTCAAACGGCTACAATACTAAATATTATTATTATATTAATTAACATTAATCATTTATATTTAATTTATATTATATAATTAATGTATATTAGTGCAACAATAGTGATAAATGTTTATACCAATATATTAAATTATAAGTATTACTATATTAATTATATAATATTATTATCCATGATTATAGCTTAGCATTACGCTTAATTCATTGCTAGTAGTATCCTACCATATTATCAACTTAATATAGGTAAACTTGAGGATATATATATTTTTAATCTTAGCAAAATTATTATGAAAATATAATACATTTTTTTTATTTCCAAATTGTATAAGTAACTATCGAGCTACCGACATTTCGTTTGATAAATTACATACAGTGCTTTCATCCCTTAACCTATATCAATTATAACTTTAGGATAAATAAAAACAAAATAATGTGAATATAGCATATACAACATTTATAGATTATATTGCTAAATTACTTTATCACCTTATATTATTTATTTTAATACTTTTGTCATTAACTAATATAAATATATATAATAATATATTATATATATATATATTATATATATAATTTATTATTTTATTAATATATAATAATAAAGTTTATAAAAAATTTTTATTAATGTATGAGAAAGTGTTTTGTAATAATAAAATCACATAGAGTGAGGCATTTTATCTGATATATATTAATATATAATATTTATATATTATAAATTAATATATAATAATATTATATATATATATATAATAATATATTTACTAATATTTATATATTAATAATTATAATATAATATATATATATATATATATAATATATATTATATAATATATTATATATTATATTAATAATTATATATATTAATTTGATTTTAATTATAGGCTTAATATTAATTAACATATATTTAATATTATTTTATTATTATAATTATATTAATTTAATTTATTAATATAATATTATTATTAAAATCATTTGTATAAATAATAAGACGTAGTATCCATATCTTATTATTAAAATGCTTTTAAAAATATATTTAATAATAATAATATATAATATATAAATTAAATAATATAATATAATAAATAATAATTTAAATATATATAATATAATAAATAATAAAATTCATAATAATACTAATACATTAATAAATAATGCTTTTGTAGTCAATAATGTAGCTCAATTAGATTAACAGAATGGCCATCTTTCAAAAAATTAAGCTTCTCCAGACTAAGAACAAAAACGTGAGAGGCAGAGAAGAAAATTCCCATTGTATCATTTTATTATTTGAGAGAACACTAGCACACACCATAGGAGTTGGTGTCTAGAACGCGGCAGACATCACACACTCACTAATTTCAGAATGGAGCTCTTTGCAGCTAGTATACATTATAAATATTTAACAAAAGAAATAGTATTTAGCTCTCTATAATAAACAATACTTAGCTAGTTTACTTAATAACATACATAATATGAATAAGTCTATTAGTTATACTTTTCACGTATCACATTACTGCATTATCAATATATATATATATACTTAATATAATAATATATATAAGTATATATATATATATATTATATTAATATATATATATATATTAAATTATTATAACTTAATATATATAATATATTCATTAATATTAATATAATATAATATTTAATATATATATATATTATTAATTAATATATATATATATAGATATAATTATTAATTATAATATATATATATATATTATATATTATAATTTACTAAT
>JABUQX010093903.1:20000-24253 GCA_015478945.1 Trachelipus rathkii | reverse complement strand
ACCTCTGCAGTTAGCACATATTATAAAAGAATGATCTCTGCAAACACATCTATTGCAGTGAAGGCACCTCATCTGCGATTTTCTGTCAGATTTACGAGGACACAATTCGCATCTTTTTTGGGTTGGTTTTCCTCCTCTAACTTGTTGCTGATTCGGTGCCTCTTCCTGAGCAGGATTCGGTGCCTCTGGCTGAGCAGGAATCGGTGCCCTTCTTTCATCTCCAGGTTCCGGAAAACAGCATGTTATAACATTTTTTACAGATCTCTTTAGATTTGGAATTGCTAATCTTTCTCTAGCTTTTGTTCTTATTAGATCTTCAGCTAGTTTCATCATAAATTCTTTGCGTGGGGTTAATCTTTGACCAAGTGATTTTTGATTTCTTGTGTAAATGGTATGTGCGTTAACTATGCCAGCATTTATTATTCCGTAGAATAAACATTGAGGCCATCTATTGGTTTTCCTGCTACATGAATATAAAGAGCATTTTTCATCTAGAGTATCAACAGCACCTTTAGTTTTATTGTAAAACGTAATTATTTCTGGCTTGCCGTTTTCAGCCAAACTTGCACTATGGTGTTCGGTTGAAAAAAGTACCACAACCTTAGATTTCGTGGCTTTATATGAAACAAGAGTACTTTCTTTTATCAAAGCAAGCGAGAACATGAAACTCTGACCTTACGATCTTTCAATCACTATAATTTTCCATCAGACAAGTATAAGATTTCCTCCTAAATAGTCACAACAATTATTAGTTCTCCTTAGATGAATAATGTCCTGAGATCGAATAAGTTGGTGGAACAACAAATTGGTACTCGCTGTTCCGGTAATAGCCTGCCCACTATTTTACTAAAAACCAGAGCAGAGAGAGATTTTATGTAAGCGAGCATGGTAGGCAAGAGAGAGAGAGAGAGAGAAGAAGGGTAAGATCAGAAGAGCAGAGAGAGAGGAGAAGATGCGAGAAGAGCATTATTCTGAGACGTGGAAAATAATACATAGCTTTCACTTGCGTGCAATTAAATCTTACAGGGGTGCTCGACACCGCGAAATTTGCATATAATACTCGCAATAACGTATCACATGCAGATAGTCAGGACATACGCGGACTCCACATCTCCTCCCCCAGCAACGCTGTTAGCTAAGACACTAATATCAAACCATAGCTAACGGCATATATTTAGCGCAACAGGGTTGCGGCATCAGCGTTCTCAACAATGTCATTACCGCAGCAGCCCTTTTGGGTCGAGTGCGGGACACCTCCTATGACGTGGATTCATCTCACGGGTTAAAGAAGATTTCAGATACTAGTGCGATGTAGTCAATAATCGCAAAATCAGTCTGGCCATTAATTATATTTGTGCATTGCAAGTGTATAATAGAATTTTTTTTGCAGTGAGAAAATAATAAAGTAAAAACCTTTATATCAAAATAGACGGTAGGTAAAATATATTTATAACTGTATATATCGCCTCCTATATTTATATACTTCTATGCGTTTATTAAAATTAAAAAACTAACTTAATCAATTTATAACCAGTTCTATCAGATTATCAAGAAAATCTTGTAATAGGAATAAGACATCTAAAGAAAATTTACACAGAAATTTAACAAATATTGTATAGCACATTAGTGTATAACTTTCCAGTGTTAATTTTTAGCTTGTAAAAATTCTTTTAAAACCTATTAAAAATAATCTCACATAAAACCCAGCATAATAACAGCATAAAAAACACCACAACTAACCGAAAAGAAAATATATGGTATATTATGTTTTTTTTATATAAAAAAAAACAGTTTTTTAGTTTTTTTTTTTAAAAATATGATGTTTTGTCCCAACCCTAGTACGGTAATATAATACTACAATATATATAAGTAACTATAATTATTTATCATCATAGTATATTACTCATATATTATATATATATATATAATTATACCTACATATATACTTACTATATATATAAATATAATATGATGCTATATACTAAATACCTATGTTATAAATAATATATAATAATAATATGATATATATTATATATAGAGATAATATATTAGTTATATAATCATAGTGTACTACGTACGTTATATAATATTATCTTCATCATACTATATTTATTATAATTATAATGAATGTAATAAATAATGATAATCGTAGAACTACATAGTACTTATATTATATATCCAATAATAACTTATATACACAGATATATTTAGTGTACTATTTTACGTACTATTATTATTAAAATAAATATATATAATATCGATATATTATATTATAAATTAATATATATTATAAATATAGTATAGTATGTGTCTGGATATATATATAATATAATACCTACTACTATATTATAGTTAGAATATAAAATCAATTAATTATATTAGATATAATATATATCACTATATAAAATATAAATAATAAATGTATCATTCATCTATGTCCGTGAATTATTTGCTTCGTATTAGGTTATGCTTTAGGGGTAACACTAAACTCTTCTTATTGCCTGATTCTGTAAATTCCTTTATAACGACGGTTAATAAGAGACACAACCCTAATTTCCCTGAGCGCCGTTCTAAAATGTTACAATATAATGATGAAAACAGCACCTATTAAGTGTATAGCAATATAATTAAAATTTATCACATTATTACTATTAATCTAGATCCAATTTAGTCTAGATTACGTACTGATTGATCCAATAGCTAATGTAATTAATAAAAAGAAGATATCTGTCCAGAGGTCACCCTTTGGACCCCGCATACATAAAACTCCTTTGTATTTCATAAAAGATAATAAAGAATTCTTACATTCTTCTAAAATCCATATAATATTATACTATTAACAATATATATTTATGTAATAATCACGCATATATCAATATTTATTATAAATGATATTATATTATCTATTTTATTATATTATTAAAGCGGAACTTTTTATTATAATCTATTACTTCTCAACTGATTATAATTTCTATCATATCACTTTGATATATTAATAATATCTGTATTAATTATTTTATTCTATATATACTATAGAATTCCTATTGCATTATATAATATTATTCTGATGTTATATTCTTATCTTTTATTATTTTATATGTGTTATTAGAATTTGTTGATTATGAGTTGGATACTGATGCTGCCAAATTTTTACTTCTTATATGAAGGCGTTTATTCCGCCAGGATATGTATTTATAAATTTGATACTTAAATTAAATTGACTCTCTGATTTTAATTATAGATTATATTTATACTCTCTATTTCCACTTAGCGTACTGTCAAATTATTCTTCACTTATATGAGTATGACTTATGTCATATATTTAATCCATAGTCTGTGCCAGAGCTGCTCACTCTTCTACGTAACGGTCAACTGTCAACTAGCATATTTAAATAAATCATTAGTCACACATGAAGAGACAGTCTTAATTATTGCTCCAATGTGTGATCCATTTTCTCCACACAAAACTATTCAATGATCTAGTGCTTTTTATAAGAAAAAACAGACGTTAATCTGTACACAACTATGCCATCATATACCATTCTCAGCACGAACCAACCTTATTGAGGGGTAAGTTCAGCCCTATATCCTAGTTAACAATTCACAGGTAAATAATTCTAGGAGCCAATCAAATCCTAAAGTAAATGTTTACTTCATCTTAACTATATTCACTGCATATTAAAACCACCTAAAAAACAACTTTGTCATACGCTACCACCACGATTGATACCTGATTACGTCATCTCGCACTCATAAAGTCTTAATAAAGGTGACGATCGCAAAATCCCATTATTGAACGCCTTTACGTCCCTATAATCGATTGAAACTGGATTTGGCTGAGCAGTATTATGAGTCAGGGCCTCCATTAACACAACTACACCTGTTAGATCTCATCCAAAAACGAAGCGATCCGTATCCCACTGGAGCTTTTCGACGTCCCCCCCAGGTGACCTTGAAGTTGAACCTAATGTGATGTCCACTCTATCTCTTCGAAAGAGAATAAATCAAGTGTACAAGTTATCTTATACGTTTTCAACCCCAATACCGTCTGCTCTGACAACCGATATCTGACATGGAGAGGAATTCACTCAGTGAACCTATAATTACTGGCCATTGAGCCATAAAGTAAGTTATTAAATTTAACATCTTTAATTTAATTCATTACTCAACAATCTCTCTTTCATAAATAGTGTGCTGCTCTTGTGTTACTTGACAGAAGGGTCAAACACACCCTCGGCTCATCTCTCTACCTC
>JABUQX010093903.1:0-5000 GCA_015478945.1 Trachelipus rathkii | reverse complement strand
ATATATATATATATAAAAAAATATATATATATATATATATATATAAATATATATATATATATATATATATATATATATATATATATATATATATATATATATATTTATATATATATATATATATATATATATATTTCATATATATATATATATATATATATATATATATATATATATATATATATATATATATATATATTATTATTGTTATTATTATTATATATATATATAATATATTTTATATATATATATTATATATATATTATTATATATTATTAATATACATATATATATATATATATTATTATTACATATTATTATTATATATATATATATATTATATTATATATATATATATATATATATTATTATATAGTAAAGTATATTTTTATATATATATATATTTCATATATATATATATATATATAATATTATATATATATATATATATATGCTTATTGTTATTATATATTATATATATATATATTATATATATTATATATATATATATATATATGAAGAAGTTATATATAGTTATATATATTATTATTACATATATTACATTATTACATATACATATACATATAGCATATATATATATATTATTTATATGCTGGCTGGCTACATGTATATATATATATATATATATATATATATATATATATATATATATATAATTATTTTTTTATGTATCTTAAATTTTAAAAAACTCACATGAAAACTTTGTCACATTTTTCACATCTTTGCTCTTGTTTTCATGTGACACTGAGCACAACGTGTTTGCTTTTCTTGACCAATAAATAATCCACTGGGCATGCTGATCATACCTCCTCTCTACTATCCCCTGTTGGGGTTTTCTTCTTTGGCCTTAATGCGGGGGACTACCAAGTCTTTCTAAATAATAACGGTCTACAGTTCTTCTAAATGGTAAAAGATCCATTGTTTCTTTTCCTTAGCATTTCTTATGCAACTGTCATGCGTTATTCATTGCTGCGTCAATCAAATAAAAAATTATGCACTAATGCAATTTTTTTCCCGGATACTAATTTTATATTTTGATATATTTTGGTCCATTCGATCTACTCCACCCATGTGCTCATTATACGCCCTTATTCGACGATGAATAATGAGTTGCCTGACCTAAAGGTTCAATTCCAACTGCATTTGAACAAATGTTGACAACGCTGTTATTATTCCACCTGCAAATCAGTATTTCATTATTCTTATCGGTCTTGTAGTCAAATGTACCTCTATCTTTTCTCTTCAGTGTTTCTTCTTTATCTAAAGGACATTTTTCTCTCCTATTGTCGCGAACAGTTCCAGTTGCTTTTATTGATTTTTCCTTTAATTTTATCATTAGCTTCACACAGGTGAAAAAGTTGTCAAAGCACAAATGATACGTCACTGGATTGTGCTTCAAAAGAATTTCAGTAAATTTGATAAAAAGATCTTCCCCTATACCAAGGCTAACATTTTCCTCTGTTTGACTTGATGCACATTTTCCTTGATAAGGTTCACACCACACGAGGTACCCTAGCTTTAGTTCCACACCAAAATTTAAAACCAAAACGAATTGGCTTTCCCCGAATGAATTGCTTGCATCCATGCTTCCCAAAATACTCGCACATAGATTCGTCAAAACTATGAAACTCTTCCAGAGGAGCGTATTGAATAAATTTCTTATTCAGATGATTAATCAGAGGTCTGACTTTAGCAAACTTATCTTCCCCTGGTATGTTGATATTGTCAACAAAGTGTAGATGTGTGAATATTGCCTCAAACCTATCACGTCGCACTGCACTGGAAACCATTGCATGATTAGTATCATTTGAATTTTCCCAAAACATTCTTCATCTTGATGGTGAAAGATAAAAACTAAGCAACATCACTCCCAAACAACATTTCATTTCATTGTTGACTATATTCAAGCTAACATTTTTTTGAGAAGCATATCTATTTGATTCTAATGCTATTGTATAAATTAGTTCTTCATCAAAGAACAGCTCAAAATACTAGCTTGGGCTTAAATTTTGATTCTTGAGATTTTAAATTTGACTGTCTTCATCTGACGGCCAATTGGAAATATTAGGATTGATGTCTCTTTTCACCCACTTTCGCTCAATTGGACTTTGCTTTTTCCTCCTTTTTTGAACTGGCTCTGGCTCTGGCTTTGGCTTTGGCTCTGGCTCTGGCTCTGCTTCACTCACCTCCTCTTCAGTGGAAATATATAAAGCCGTTTCTGCAGAAAGCATGCTTCCTGGTAAATTGTTGACCATGCCAGGACCATCTTCTTCTTCACCTGAATCGTCATCGGATAAATCAGGGCTGTATAGGGGAATGCGGATATGTTTAATGGGATTTTTACGCAAAAATTCGGAACCCACCTCTGATACAACAAACTTCTCGAGAGCATCCGCACCTTTATTAAAAGACCGGGCATTGTCGCTATATAAGAATTCAGGGACTCCAAACCTAGCCACAAAGCGTTGGAACGATTGAACGAATGCCCTAGCAGACATATCTGGGATAAGATTCAAATAAACACAACGAATATTGAGGCAGGTGTAAAGAAGAATATACATTTTTTGAGGTTGGGTGGATCCTTTAATTTTAATGAAAAAATGTTTAGTAAAATCCACTCCAACATTTGAGAAAAGACGATAGAAATTGACTTGCGCTTTTGTGAAATTAGTAAACTTCGGATAAGAATAAGAAAAGCTGTTGAACTTTGTACAAGTCACATATTCCGATAAAACTCTTCTTATTGTATGACGAGCTGAAGTTATCCAGTAGCCGTTTAAACGAATGAAGGTCAAAGTTGCTTGAATGCCGAGATGTTTACAAGAAACATGTGCATCTCTGACAATCAGGGTGGTAGATGATGGGACTTGCCAAGGACTACCGGATTGACTATCTCGAAACTATAATAATTGGTTCGAGAGCAACCGTCCTTTACTTATTATAAGACCCAAATCGTCAAAAAAGTTCAGGCGAAAAACTAAATCAGGTAGTTTTTGAAGAAGTTGATCCCAGAATTGAATCTCTCAAAAACGAAGTTCGACAGAAGCAGCATTGCATAATCTTGAGCAGAAAAGTCAAGCTTTCCTATCATTTTCAATAGGATCGATGGAATATGTGCCGAATTTGTAGAGTAAAGCACATACTCTTAACAAAGTTGAAAGGGAAGAATACTTGGTCATGTCAATAATAGGAGGAGGTAGGGCTTGAATGACTATGAAGGTAGTTGAAAGCCCTTCCTGTACACTCCTTGTTTGCTGATAACTAGGCCAATACACTTGGTCGTGTTTAAGCCAAGCTGGTCCATTCTTCCATAGTTCGAGCTTCTTCATGAATTCGCGACAGGACAAACCACGAGTTATAAGGTCTGCAGGATTTTCATCTGTTTTGACGTAGTTAAATGAGATCGATATTAAATTATCGTTTCTCATAGATGAAACCATACTCTTAATGTCCTGTATGCGATTCCGAACGAAAATTTGTTTTGTCCTGCTACCTCTTCCAGCTACCCATGCAAGAACGATTTGGGAGTCAGAGAAGACGTTGACCTTACTAAATTCAATCTCTTGTAGGCTAGTCACGATCTGTGGAAGGCATTTAAGCGCCAGAAAGATGGAGAAAAGCTCTAAATAAGGAAGGGTTTTCCACGCTAAATTGTTTTATTTGGCCAACATTAACGAAGGACCTTGTTCTGGGGAGGTGATGTAAGCCGCAAATCCATAGCTCTTTGAACTAGCATCGCAAAAGATGTTAAGGGTTGCATTAGTCGATGAGGCATCAAAACAAAAACGGTTGAACGATAAACTCTTAAGAGAGTCAAGATCGGCCCTTAATTTTTCCCAATCCTCCTTTATTTCAAGATCGATAGAGTCATCCCAACTCATTGTTTTCCCATTTACGTCATCTAAAATTAGGCCTCTCAATGTGACAGGGAGAGAAAACTTGCCATATGAAAAGATCAAGCTGCTATTAACTTGAGAGAGCAGATCTCTTTTGAACTGACTGATGATAACCTAAAGTCTGTGAGTCTCAGAATGTCATTACCAGGATGGGAAAGGTAACCTAGAACCTTTTCCTCTTCGCAGTTATGGGAAGAAAACATGTTATCCTGTTTTATTTGAGCCTTGAGATCTGAATGGTTAGTGTTCCAAGAACACAAGTTGAATCCTCCTTCCTTCATTCTTTGAACTGATGTAGTGTAAATGTTTCTCAGTACTTCTGGGGACAAGACCGTGTGATAAAGTTATCTACCATAAAGATTATTTATTAGGGAGACAGAGACTATGTAAGGATGGTGTTCTGAATGTGGTGTCTATAACAGCTCTCCCAAAATGTAGGGGAGAAACAGAAGGAAGTCCGAATAACTAGTGGTTGGTACCGATAAGTAACCAAGCCTTTCATCTTCTTCCCAGAAGAAACAAAACTTGTTGCACGGTCACTTTCTTGCTTGGGAATTTGATTGTTTGTAAGAAGCTTTGAATATAAATGTTAAATGTTAACACATATTTGGTGGTTCCCTAAAAAGAGGAAAGAAAGAGAGAGAGAGAGAGAGAGAGAGAAAGAGAAAGCTAAAAAGAGAGAGAGAGAGAGAGAGAAGACATGAGAGAGAAGAATTAACAAAATGAGGATTACCTGGATAACAGGCTTGATTAAGAGAAAGAGCGCCTTTTGTTTCGAAGACTGCAGTTGAATACAGGTCTTATCTTAGTTGATACCTGATCAGCCATTTTTCTTATGACAGGCCTATGGGAACCCATACATATTTATGGAAGTCCTTCGAAGATACTTTGGTGATTTCAATTATGCCGTTTTCAGCTGGTCTTTAAAGACATCACTGTATGCTTTGTCGAGTCCCTGATTGTTGAGACGATTCTGGACTCGTTTTTAGTGTACTAAAAGCAACATTATAGTTGGATGGAACTTGATGCTGCAAATCCTGAATCAAGGGATTTCGATGTGTTACTTTCCATCGATAAATTGAA
>JABUQX010093902.1:45000-62306 GCA_015478945.1 Trachelipus rathkii | reverse complement strand
AATAATAAAAATAATTATATACACATCTTCAAAGTCACAAGAAAATAAATTACAGTATTTATATTGTAAGGTAAGTTATATATATATATAATTTATTTTTTTTTTTATTATGATTATATATTTATATATATTTATTTTATATATCTTTATCATATAGATATTTTTTATATATTATATTATATATTATATTATTATTTGATTTATTATATTTTTTTATTTTATTTATATATTATAATATATATTATATTTATATTATATATTATATATTATTATTTATATTATTATATATATTATAATATATTATATTTTTATTATTATTATTTATATTTTATTTATATTTTATATTTATATATTTTTTATTATATTATATATTATATATTTATATATTTATTATATATAATTTATATTATATTTATTAATATATATATTATTTATATTATATATTATTATTATATAATTATATTATATTATATTATTATTTATTATAACATTAATTTAATGAACTGTTGGGGGATTCAGTTAGAATTATTCAAAAGATAAATGTATGTACACTTACAGAAAAAACAATAACATTATTTGGATCAGAGTATGAAGCTTATTTACAGCATGTAAAAAAATCACTGAGTCGCGTTACACTGTAAGAAAAACATATATTACATGATTTTGGAACAAGCGTATTAAAGCTTTATTACTATTTTTGTAAAGTTTTATGATTAAACTAACCTGTAATTACCTAGAGTAGACTCGCATATATAATTTATCAGTGTGTCTGGGTCTTTCTGCTATCTATGTGGAGCGACTTAGGGGTGGCTTTCGTCCTCCCTGTCCTTCCCAATCGGCTCGAGCGCCCCACTAATGGTAAAATATAATTGTTTCCTTGAACTTCAAATTTTGGATGGGTCTAGGGGGTTCGTTAGTTTTAAATCAATAAAACTATTTATCATATAAGCTTTTATTACGACGATTCCAATATTTTAATTTGTTTTTTCTGTAAGTGCCGTATACTTTTCGATTTTTTTTACAATTTTTGTAATAAGCTTTAGTACGCGATTTCCAATATGTTAATTGGGTTTTTGTAAGTGTCATAATTTTCGAGATGATTCTTACTGATCACGTCTTGTAATTTAGCATTATTATATTTATGCAAAATTAATAAAATATTGTAGTTTATTATATTATATTTATCATATATTATATTATATATTTATATTTATTACTATATATTTTGGTTTATTTATTTATTATTTATTTTTATTATATATATAATTTTTTATAATTTTTTTTTTTTATTATTATATTATATAGCTATTTATTTTTCTATATCACAAATATTATAAATCAATATTTATATATATTATATATTATTTTATTGATATATATTTTTATTATTCTATATTTTATTTATTATTATTTTACTCACGATATAATATTTTGTTAGTCTATTTTTTGTTCCCTTAATTTAATTAACTTGTTATATTAACATAAAATAAACAATAAAATTTTTTTCAACATTTATGTCGCTAATAAAACTATTGGGTAATTAAATTTGAGCTTGTCACTCTTTAACAAATTTTTAAAAATATAAATCCAATTATAAGAAATGGCTTTAATTTTACATTTCGTGCAGCACAAAAATAATGAAACCTTAAATGTCCATGTCGATATTTTATTTTGGGAATTGAACGATACATTCTGATATTGTAATATTATAAATCTGATTAGTTGTAAATCGATTATTTGTAAAAAGATATGGACTCAGTGTTGCCAAATTTGGTGCATTTTTGCAATAGATCTAGTGCGTTTATTGCAACTGTTAGTGCAAAATTTTACTTGAAATTTTAATTTCTTTCAGTATTTTTTTCTTTCGAAACTCTGATATTTGCACATTTTGTTCATCAAGATAATTGGCTTTTGGACTGTGTTTTTTTTTAATATAATAGGTCGGTTTTTTAGGTGCCTTCTGATATTTTTTAGTTGGTCACTACTTGTGGGGGGATGATGAATGCGATATCCGGGTTCAGTATTGGTTAAACTTTGTATTGAGGATTTGCGGGCCGGTGTAGGGTGCTATAGTGGTGGAGGGTGGTGTCGAGCTGTGAAGTTTATTGTTGTGAATAATGGTAAGGTGATGGTTGTTGGAGGTTTGAGGTAAGGTGGTGCCAAAACGGGTTGTAGATTTTAGCTATGTTGTTGTGTTTGTATTTGCTTATGTGTTTATTTTGTGGAGGCGTAACATTTGGATAGAGTAGCAAAGATTCAATGTAGCGTTGTGATTTTGAGGGCCAGAATATTTGTTAAACAGTTGTAGATATGGTGTGATTTTTTACTATTTTTTTACCTGTTGAGGTAATTTATACTATATATATTATACTATATATATATATATATATATATATATAGTGAGTTTTATTGTATGTGTGTTTAGCTTGTGTGTATTTTCTTTATTAGATACTGGGTATACGGGGTGTAATTATCTTTGTAGTTAATATATTTATGTATGTTTTATATGTAGGTAGTGGTTATATATGTATATAATCGTTGTCGTTGTGTGGGGGCGAGCTGTACTGAAACAGATATCAGCTAGAAAAGTTATAGTGGCTGTGTTGGTGAATTCAGGCACTGTGTGTAGGTGGATCGGAGGTAAAGGTTTGAGGGATACTATTTACGTTGCACAGTGAGTGGCAAGTACCCCGGCGATAATATGGAGTTGTTACTCTCTTTTTGTTTTTGGGTGGTTGGGCTTCGTATTGTGTTCGCGGGATGGGGTTGATCGGTAGGTTGTGGGACGTTTTCTTACCGTTGGGCCGGAAGGGTGGGTATTGGTCGGGGAGGAATATCGGCCCGGTCGAGACATTCCCGATAGAGGACCAAGAGGCGGGGGGTTTGGTGCGGAGACCGAGGTTGGGCCTCTGCGTGTGAGGGTGGGGTGTAGTTAGGGGCCTCCCCGTATGTTGCACCTAGAGCGCGGGCGATGAGACTCTGGACTTCCTGGAATCGGTGTCGGACTTACGCCGTTGGGGTATGTCGTTTATGGGTGGGATATATCCTTTCTAGAGAGAACAATGAAAGTGCTCGAATATTGATACTTTTTGGGTACGATTTGTATTTTACTAATATATAGTAGTTTATATTTAGCGTGGTTTATTAGTATTATTATTTAGTAGTAGTATTTACCAAATAATAGTTATATACATCTCTGAATACATCCGCTTTGTTATATTTAAACTTTCAGTGATTATATTATTGGTGATGTTTTTAGTATATATTTTATATATAGTAGGGGGTATAGATTTGGTGTGTAGGGTTACGGATTATTGTAATCGATATTATCCGAGAGATGTCTGATTTTGTATGTATCTGATATAGTTTGTGGTTGTAGCAAGATTGTAATCGTATTTTTCGTAGTGAGATCGAACCCGACGAATGTGCTGAAAATGTATAGCTCTAAATATATATTGAGTGCTTTGGCTTGAAGAAGTAAATAGGTTAAGTCTTTCTGTTTTGTTTTTTAATAGTGATTGTAAATCTTACTTAACTTCAATTGAGCTTTATATATTTAGTGTAATTATTACTTAGCTTAATTAGTTATTAATTTATTTCACTTTCTATTAACTAGAACATTATTAGTAGTTTATTTCCACTTCCATGTTTTTCTGATAACTACTCAACTAAACTAAACTTAGAAAAAGAATTTGATTATAGGATTACAAAAGGGTTTCACTTTTACTGCTGGCACGATTCATTTGGTTTTTAATTAAATAAAATCGGATTAACTAAATGGATGCTGATATATTCAATTCATGAGCCTATATATTATATTATATATTATTTATATATATATTATATTATATATATATTTTTTTTTTTTTTTATATATATATCATATATTTTGTTATGTTATTATGTGGTATATGGGTATATATAGTTTTTATAGTATGATGTGTGAGGGTTTTTTTTTATTTTTTATTATTTTATTTTGGTTTTACTTTACTTTTTAAAAGGTATGTTTTAACTTTTCGTTATTATTATATTTTATTTCTTGATACGATTTGCGAACAATGTATTCGATTTTTTTTCGATTATTATTCTAATGGCAATAGATGTCTGTGAGTTGGTGGACAAATATAGTTTTTTTTTTTGTGTTTTTATTGTTTAAACTTATAAGGAATTACTTCTATAGATTTAAATCGCCAAGAATGTAAAGAGTTTTTCTAGGTCTCTTCGGCCTCAGCGTTGGGATCTTGTAACTTTGGGGTGGTGATACACTTCGTTCTCCTCCTCTGTCTCCTATGGGCCGTCGCTCTGAGCCCCTTAAATAAAATAAATAATTATTTTTATATACAAAATTAAAACAAAACTTAACTATGAGAAATAGGTGAACATTGAATTATATTTATAAAGCAACAATGTGTGCATGTACTTTTTCTCTTCTGGGGGCTATTGGGGTTTTTTTTATAGTTATACACGTGGTCTACTATGTGTTCATGTTGTTAGTTATAACCTGATTAGTGTGTTTTGAGTCATATTTTCGATATGTATTTTGTTGTACATCCTTTTTTAAAGGGCGGATGGTGCTTTGCTATTATAAGTTTTTATATTATGTTATATATTTATATATGATACTATATTGATTAATTATTTATTAGTTTATTTATATTTAGGTAATTATTTTATGTTTTTTTATAGTTTATTATATTTATTTTATTTGGTTTTTATAATTATTTATATTTTATATTTAGTTTCTTTATTAGTTATTATTTTATTTTATTTATTGTTTTTGTTTATTTATGGTTTTTTGTTTATATTATTTAGATTAAACGGTCAAGAAGTTTTCTAGTTTTCGTGTTTTCAAGTGTGACTTCAATTTTTATTGTGTTAGATAATTGTCAGTGACTCGAGTTCGCTCTGTGAATTTGTCGGTATTTATTGTTTTTTTTTGTTTTTGTTTGTATGTTTTTTTTTTTGTCATTTTAACAGTGATTTGGTAAGGCGGTCCAGGTCAAGTATCAGTCTATCGGTAGTCGTATTTTATGCAATGTCGATGCGAGATTAGCAATATTTTATGCTGTTTAGTTGTATTTAGCTTTATTTTTTTATTTTTGTATTTTTTAATAATATGGCTATGTAGGTGTTAATGATTGTTAATATTGTGTGAAAATTGCTAAGATGTTTACACGAGATTATTATTTTTTAGCAGGAACGCCGTATTAGTGATATATGATCTAGTAAGTTACTGAACCTATCCTAATACCTAACTTAGGAGGCCACAGTATAATACCTTAAAATTTCAAGATTAAAAATAATCAAAGCAATTTGAATATTATGCTATCATGGAGACCGGACATAGTGGGAGGCCCGTGTTGAAGGTTGGGACTAAAGATAAAGGTAGTGACACGCCTCCCAATGTCCAGGGTTTGGATAAAGGTTGACTTGGGGTGATCTCATGAGATTTTTGGGAGAGGTTTTTACACTGTGCTTTTATTTTAATTTTTAATCCTTGTTTGTGATATTATTATTATTATGTATATATATTCTTAGACTGCCGAATATTATTTATTATTTGTTTTGATATTTATTTATATTGATATTAATTTTTATATTATTTATTATTATATTATATATTATATATTATATATATTTTTATTAATATTATTAATATATATATATATATATTTATATATATATATTTTATATTATATTTTAATTATATATATATATATATTTTATTAATTTATTTTATTATTATTTATAGATATTTATTATATTTATATTTTTTATTTTTATCAGATTTTGATCTTTTATTTGTTGGTTCGTTTTTTTATTTGTAGCGATATAGAGAAGTGAGTATGAGAGTGCAGTTATTTAATATTACTTTTTATATGGCTTTTGAGTGACGATTAGGTAGTTTGCTCAGATTGAATTGTTCTGTGGAATTTTTTTAGTTTATTATATATTATATTATTTTTTTATTATTATATATTTATTTTATTATTATATATTATATTTATTTTTTTATTACATTATTTTATTTTTTATTATATTATTTATATATTATATATTTAACTATTTATATTTTTGCAACGTGAGATTGATTCGCTTATTCGACAAGGATATAATTTTTTAGTTTCAGTTACCGCTTCATAAGTTAGGGTCTATTTGAATTTAAGTTTTTATTCCATATTAAGATTTGTAATGTATTTAAGGGTTAATTTTCTGGTTTCTGTAGAATGTTCGAGTGTTGGCTTATAATTGAAGAAGGAGTTATTTTAGTCTTGGTATGTGGTCAAAATATATCAGTTTTTTTCACAATATATTTCAGGCATCGAACGATTTCAAACATATTTTTTGAAGCTGATTCTATAATATTTCAGATAATATATGAAATACGTACATTTTTCATTCACTACACACTAATCATCTTTTTTTTTCATCTATATATATTTTATATTTTATTATTTTTTATTTTATATTATATATTTATGATATTTTTATACTATATATATATTTTATTATTTATTAATTATCTTATATATATATATTCTATAATATATATTTATTAATATTATTTCTTATCTTTTTTATTATATGTTGTTTCTAGGGCTTAATTATTAGATTAGAATGACAAGATTGGTTATTAGACTCAGGTTGTCAGAATGTCCATGCTTTATTTAGAGATGTTGTGTCTGTGTCGCATTTAGGGGATTTGTTTCCTTGGTTTGTTCGGGTTTTGAGAAGTGTCCCTTTTTTTGTGTTTATTCGCAAGTAAGGGGGATTTGTTGGGCGACTTAGTATATGAAGCAGTTTACTGAGTTGGGGGTACTTTGAGGTGGAGGGAGGTGTGGTTGGGTGTGTTAGCACATAGATTGTATGCTTGTTCTTGATAAATAGCTAGCGCGTTGGTGCTGTAGCAATGAGTGTAATTGTTTTTGTTGAGAGGTGTTATTTTAGAGTCTAACTAGTGGTCGTTTTGGTTGTTTATTTAGGGTAAGGGCAAGTAGATTTTAGTTATAATGGATAAATGGGTGGGGGAGTGTTGTATTTCTCTGCGCTGCCTGTCTAAGATAGTATTGTGTGGGTCAGAGATGTTAGCCGATTACAATGGTGTCTGAGCCGTTTGTCGGCTTTTTAGATAAAAGTTTGTTGTTTAAGAGTGAAGTTTGTATTGGATTTGTTATCGTTGATTTGAAGGAAGAATGAGTAGAAATGATGCCTTTGATTTCATCTCTATGTTGAAGCTCCGTTTAAGGGGGTGATGTGCTTGGTAATATAGTTAGGGGGTGTGTTATATAGGGTATTGGGGTTGGGTGATGGTATTTATGGGTGAGGTATTGGTAGTTAGGTTGTGAGATAGGGTGAGGTTAGTATGTTTTTGAGTTGAGTAGTATATGGTTTATTGAGGGTGGGTGAGGGATGATATGTTTATATAGGGGATTTGATATATATCAACTATAGGTTATGGCTGTAAGGTATTTGGTTGGGGTGGTGTTATAGTTGAGTTTATAGTATATATGTTGTTGGTGCTGGTCATGTGATTTTAGGTCTCACAGTTCGTGTAAAGTATCCTAGTGTTATCTCGATTAGCTTTAACGGCGTACTGGTTCGGGGGTGGTGGGTTGTTGGGGGATTCTGGGCTGATTATCTGAAAATTTATAGTGCCTTAGAGTGTAGTGTGCAATGAGCGATGATATATGCCATTAGGTAGGTGCGTGTAGTTGTTGGGGCTAACAAAATTTCCATGTAAGTGTTGAGTTGGTCGAAGCTTGGGGTCGAACAAGATTTTTCATTAGGTTCTGGGCTAGGCGGTGGTGGGCTTATTGTTAATGTTGAGGTTGAGGATTGAAAGTTTTTGGTTTAGGGTACACTGAGCAGATTTTTTAAGGTATATGAGGGGGGTGTATATATTTGTATGGGTATGAGTAGGTGGGGGTTTGTAGATTATTGTTAGGTTTTGTGAGTGGTTTGGGTATGAGTATGTAGGTTTATGGTATATTGGTGTAGTATAGGTTATTTTGTATGTATGCGAGGTGGGTGAGGGGTGTGAGTGTGTGGTATGGTTTGTATTGAGTAGTATTGTTTGGAGTAGGTGAGTGTGAGGTGTTATAGGTGATAACGTTGTATTTTTAGGGGGTGTTATAGTAGAGGTAGGTTGTGAATGTTGTATTAGTAGGTTGGTTTGTAGAGTGCTGTTGGTGTGCTTGTTGAATTTCTTGGTCCGTTTGTGCGAAATCTTGATTCAGAATTTGTACGCGTGGTTCCGGAACTCCTGGTGTGTAAGTGTGCGAAATGGACATTATGTAGCTTTTTATGTAAAAGTTATAAATGATTAGTAGGTATTAGTATGGAGGTGGGTTAGGTGTATTGAGTTGAGTGTATTAGTATATGTATAGAGTAGGTTAGGTATATTAGTAGGTAGTGGTATGGTATTAGATAAGTTTTGTGGGGGTTTAGGTATGAGGATGGTTATGTTAGTAGTATATGGTGTTGTGAATTGTTTGATAAGTTTGAGCCGTATAAAGATGTTAAAGTGCTTTTGGCATTAGATAGAGGACAGTGTGCGAGAGTTGCAGAGATGTGTAGGTCCTGGCGAACTAGGGCATTAAGAAATTGCTAGATATACTTGTCAATCTAAGGTAAGAGTGTTGGTCCTAGGGTTATATAGGTAGGGTTTAGTTATGGATATTTATAATATAGTTATTATATTAAGAATTAGTTATTATGTTATTATTTTATATTATTATTGATTATATTTTAATAGTTAGTTATATAGTGTGGTAGTGTTTGTATTATTGGTGGTATTAGGGTTGTTTATGTATTGGTGGGAGGGTAGTTATCTAGTTAGAGTGTGTATGCAGTGGTTGTGGTGATTAGGTATTGGAACAAAATTATGAGGTTTTTTTTTGCGTTTTTTTTATTATTGTAAAGTATTTATTTATTTAGTATTTATTGATTTTGTGTTAGTTAAGGATTAACAAACTGATATATGTTAGCGTTGTGGTCTGACTTGTTGGTTTATTTCCATTCGGAATTCAAATGCCTCTATGTTAGGTTAAGTTGTTTTCAGAGGTTGATTTTGTTGCCTGACGTAATCCATCTAGGTTAGGTGTTCCTGAGGTATCTGTCTTTTAATTTCTAATTGGCAGATAGGGGCTCATTCGGATCCTTGTTAGTTAGGTCGGCGATATGGTGTTTTGTCGGCTTTTATATATTCTGGTGGCAAGCTGAGGTCGATGCCATTTTAGGCTAGGGGTTGCCTACTGTTAGTGCGGGGCTGTTGTTAGGATTTTTAGTTAGTGGGATAGAAAGTGTGGTTAGGTACACACAGATTCAAACATAATATAGTAATATATAATATATATATACTATATAGATTTATTATTATATTGGGGTGGGTATAAGTTATTGTAAGGGTTTGTATTTTGTTATTTTTTGTATTTTATTAGTATTAGTATTATATTATTATATATATTGTTTATATATTATTATTAGTATTTAATATTTTATTTATTATTTTTTTATTATATTTATTAATATTATATTAATACTACTATATATAATTATATATATATATATAATAGTATCCAAGTCGGCATTTGTCGTACGTTTGTGTACTCAAGCCGACTCGCTGACTTGAGTCGCATGGCTACCATGAGTCATGCGACTCAAGAAAGCGAGTCGTCTTGGGAACACAGATGTACGCATGAACATAGATCAAATACTGGAGTTTTTCGGATATAAGTATGTATATATATATTTTTATATAATTATTTATATACTTATATTGATTAAATTTAATTTATCTGTACTTTAATCTTTATTGCATTTCTTGTTGATTGCTTTATTATTTCTTATCATTGTTATTATATAATATATATATATTTTAATTATTATATTATTATTATATATCATTATTTATAATTAAAGCGCCGTGATTTTTCAGCCAATCATGTCTACGTGCTCATCATATTAACGAACTCGTTCAATTTACGAGTCATCCAATTCCTCCAATAATATGATGTTCTGAATGAATACTGGACTTTCGTCCATGTAAACAATCTAGGTTATGGTACTACGTTTATCACGCAACTTTATATTCTTAAGTTAGGTATTTCTTGGCTGAGTGATCAACCAGTTTAGTGTTAAAAGTTTTGTTAAGTTAAATAGAGCGATTTCAATCTAGGTAAAGAGGTTATCATGTTGGTTTATTACCAACTGGAATCTAATGGTATGCGGCTAGAGAACGATGTATCTGAATAGTATCCGGGGGCTATGAATACATTAAGAGATCCTAACCAAGCTTGTGGTATTCATTGAGTGTGAGCAGTGAGAGAGATTAGAGCGAACTCATTGTTAGTAATGTGTCATTTATAGGAGAGACTATATGTGACGTTGCTTAGATATGATTAGTTTGATAGTCTTGTAGGGACACGTATTATTATTTTGGTCTTGTCATACTGATATATTAATTTTATATTGGTCGATAAAGAGTGCGGTCCGAGTGACTGAGGGACTAGATTTGGTGAAGAAACAAGGTTGTTACAGTTTTAGTGGAAGTGGTATGAAGGATGTGTGGATCAACATGCTTTTATTACCCATTGAAACAATATGTTATATGTAATAGAAAATGAGGGAAGAAGATTATAAATATTAAATATTATTATATATTTAGTTTAGTTTATGGATTATGCAACAGGCGTATGATACGAGTTAATAGGGAAGCCTTATGGGACAGTAGTTAATTTAAGTTTGATTTATAGTATTGGTGGTTGGTGGTAGTTTGACTTCTAGATTATATGGAATCAAGTATGTATGACGATAGTGAAGCGTGTGTAGAATATGGTGTCAATGGTGATTGGATTTTAATTTGGATTATAGTAGCGTGGTGAAGACAGGGTGTGGTATATGTTCACTCAATTCGGGTGTCACTTAAAGGTGATGCTTTATTCACACTCGGATGGGGTTGGATATAAAATGTTAACAGACAAAATTCCGACGGAATAAGGGATGCATGATATAGATAAAAGATAGGATGTATAAGAAATAAGAGCGCAACGCACACTGGTTATAGGGACGTCGTGTCTCGATGTTGTTCGGTGAACTTTATACCTTATATTGTATATAAGCGGATGATTTTAGGTTCTGTTTATAGTTAATATATATTATACTTTACTATATATATATATTATATATATATATTATATATATATTAATATAATTATTATTAATATATAGTAAAGGGTAATATATATTATTATTATAGTATTATTATATTTTTATAATTTATACTATTATATATTATATATTATATATTTATTTAGGTGAAACTAAAGAGGTTACACCATTGATTTATCTCGAAACTTAAGATTAGTTACATCCAATATTAAAGATTCACTCCTATCCTTTATGAAATTTTTGGTATTGAAATGCAAAAAAAAAAATTTACTTTTTTTTTTTTTTTTTTTAATATCTCTCAAACTAGCATGGTACGAAAACTAATAACATATTAGGAATCAGCGTATGAAATATGTATAAAGAAAGATTTTTTTTTAACTAAAAGGAATACCCCAGGGGTAAACCCAAGATGGGCAAAGAGGGGTCGGGGGTCTCTCGGGCATCTCGTGGGGGAACGACGGGTACGACTATTTCCCACCCGTCCGGGAGGGTCTCCCGGAACCCCCGCTCTTGTGGTATTTGGGTGTCGCGGGGGTTTCCTCCGCCCCTCCCTACGGGGTATGGAAACGTCCCCCTCCCTGTCCACCGTCGGCTCGAGCCGCCCTCCAGAAGAATTTTATACCTGATTCCATATATGTTAGTAGTTTTCTTCTACCTATCGTAGTTTGAAGATATAAAAAAATAAATATACAACAAAAAAAGATAACTTTTTTTTTTTCCTTGCATTTTCCATACAATTCGTACGCTGATTCCATATATGTCATCAGCTTTTCTTGTAACCTATCTAGTTTTCGAGATAAACAATGCGGGTAACTTCGGTTTAGTTTGGCTATATATTATATTATATATATATATATATATAATATTATGATATATATATATATATATATAATACTATATACTATATATATATATATATATTATATATATATATATATAATATATTATTATATATATATAATCACAAGGTTAAAAATAAAATAAAACCCGTGTAACTTAATTTGATGAGAAATTGAAACAAAACATCCTAGCCTGGACTTAGAGCCGTTAATAGTCTTATTAGTCGACTTTTACGGCCTTCTGTAGTTGTCCGGGGGGGGCTGGTTATGATAGTTGATGTTAATTTGTTAGATTAACTTCAATGATTTTGTATTATTTTAATCTTGAATTTTTAAGGTTTACTTATTGTTGAGCCTCTAAAGTCAAGGTTAGTGTAGGTTCAGTCAAATTTGTTATATTGTATTATACGGCGTCTTGTATTTGTAATCTGTCGTAATTTCCACAACATTTAATATATTAATACATAAATTAATTACAAAAAAAAATAAAAATAAAAGAATACACAGTCAATAAAAGCATATATTGCTTCCGGTCCGCTGCAATACCGACTCAACAGTTTCTATTGAGTGACACGAGCTGAGCGACTCGAGTGACTCAATCATGCATTTCTCCAAAATTGAGTCCTGAACAGAAACACTGGACTTTTGCATATATATATATATATATATATATAGTATATTATATATTTATATATATATATATATATAGTATATATAATATATATAATATATTATATATATATTATATATAATATATATATAATATATATATAATATATATTATTAATATTATATATAATATTATATATAGTATATAATATTTTATATATAATATATATATATATATATAATTATAACTATATATATATATATATATATATATATATATATATATATATAATAATATAATCGTTTTTTGATTTAAAACTAACGGACACCCTAGAGTAGACCGCATAGATGTCAGTTGTCGGGGTCTCTCGGCCTCTAGGTGGACAACGGGGGGGGGGGAGACTTCGTCCCTCCTCTGTCCCCCAGTCTGCTCGAGCTCCATAATGGAAAGTATATGTTTTAGGGGTGAAATTTTGGTGAAATTAGGTTTCCAATGTCACTAAAGCTTAAATTTTTCAGCTGAATCGAGTAACTTAAGATTAGGATTTCCACGACCGATATTGTGACCTTTAAATTAACCATAAAAGATAAAAATTAATAAATTATTTGTTTACTTTACCATTTTTAGCGTAATTTTAAACTTTGTTTTGAATAAAAAAAAAATTGGATGTTTGTTAAAATAAATAAGAATAAAGTAAAATTCTAAAACAAAACTAATCAAATTGTATTAGTTTTCCAAGACGTTGACCTTCGTTTACGGAAGTTGGGATTATTTTAATTTTTCCGTTTATAAATTTATCTGCTGTATTAAATAAATATAATTTTTCGCAGTATTAACTTTTTGCCTTTTAAAGTGACTATATATATATATAAAATATATATATATTATATTTAATTTAATTATATTATATGTATATAGATATATTTATATTATAAATATATTGATAATATTATATATATATATTAGATATATTTAAGATAGTATATTTTCTATCATATTATAGTAGATGTTTACTCTAGTATTATATAATTACGTCTATAGTGGGTATAGTACTAGAGGATTTTTATTTTTAGGCACTTTATATACTTACCTAGAGATAAATTAATACGGGCGGGGGATCTTGTCACCCTTAAAGATGTTAACTTTCTGATATATTACTCTGATTTATCGAGCTGATTGTTTATTATACAGACTTTTTTTATATTGTACTATCTAGATTTATTTACAAAGAGAACAAATAAAAGGCGAGTAGAATGTCAGAGTAGTGAACAAATCAGAGGGTTTTCTTCTTTTTTCGGCTCTTTATAGCGAGGCCACAAAAGAGAGAGGACTTCCTGTCAAGCATCTATAATTATGCAAAGACCTTCAAAAGAGTTAGGGTCTCTCGGCCTTCCGGAGCGGGGACTCCGAGGAGCCGCGCGGCGATTACTAAATTACAAGTCACCCTATCAATTGAGATTCCACACGAGATAGCAGGATCATATCAAGAAAACCTCTATAAAAATAATAACAATAATAAAAATATAAAAAAATTCCAAACTATTGACAATAATAAATAAAAAAGATCATAAACAACATGATTACATATGTGGAAACAAGCAATTATCTATGTTCGTGGCGAACTTTTCTCTTCTTCTAATTGGTGTTTAATTAAAGACGTCACAAGTGCATGGTAGAGCGATTATGTGGTTCAGCGATATTCGAATATCTGATATTTTTAATGTTAACATCCTTTTTTTTAAATGGGAAAGTGCCTATATATATATTCAGATATATATATATATATATATATATATATATTATATATATATATATTATATATATATATATAATATATATATATATATATATATATATATAACTATATATATATGCTAGTATTTCGCGGCTACATTTCATTTCTTCTAATATATCAATACTTTTAAGAATTAAAATAAGAATTAAAATTAAAAAAGTGTGAAGCTTAAAAGAGTTTTAAACTGTTCTTATTGATTAGTTTATACATAGTTTCTTTTCGTTTTGGCAATTCTTTTGTTAAAGCTTATCATTTTCATTAGTATTATTATTTATTATTAAATATGAAATTTGAATGCATTTTTTTTCTATTTTCTTTTATTTTTATTCTTCGTTTATTTAATTATTCATTAGTACAATTTATGGGTATTTTTAATTTAAAAAAATTCCCAAATCACCGCGACCCGTCGCGGTAGCGAAGCAGAGGGCACCCTCGCTGCTTAGCCCTGGGCGGGGGGATGATATAACTGGGGCATCGAAGTGGCCCCACCCCGGTTCAAAAAATAAAATATTATAAAATATCAAATATCAATGTATTATTATATAAAATATAGTATATATAAATATATATATATATATATATATATAATATATATATATAATATATATATATATATATATATAATATTATATATAATATATATATATTATAACAAAACATATATATATAGTTAATATATTAATATGTAAGAACAGTTATAACATTTTTAAAGCTTTACAATTTTTACATTAGTTTTAAATTAAAACAACATCGTTCGAATATATTTTAATTCGTAGAAAAAGTAAAAAGTAGCCGCGAAATACCTAAGGTCATATATTATATATAAGTATATATTATAAATATATATATAATATATATATATATATATATGCGAAATATATATATATAATATATATATATATATATATATATATATATACCTTGTTGAGTGTGGACGCAGTGGAAACCAGAGATAAAATGGAGTTCAGAAGGAAGGGACAGATGAAAGAGGTTAGAAAGAAAAAAGGGTAGTCTGACGTGATTTATTGGAGAGATGAAATAGTCTAAGAAATCTACTCGAAGTGTTTTGACGATATTTTCAGAGGAGAGAAGAGTGAAAGAGAGCTTTTGGTTCAAAGAAGCTATAACAACTTAAAAAGAAAAAAAATTTACGATTCGAGAGTTTAGAAATGCCAAATTTTACACATTTAAATTAATTTCATTTGTAATCAGGTTTCGAGGAGCTGCAAAATTTTAATAACATTTGTTTTGGTAATTTTGGAATATCAATTATTTATTAAACAAAAAAAATAAAATAAAAAATAATAGTAAAAAAAAATGGAAGAAATTTGGAATATAAATTGTAGGTGAAGCTGCGTTTCTATATTCAATAGTCATATAAAGAAATTTACTTCCACTGGTAGTAAGGGGCTGAAACCCCCCTTCTAAAGCTAGTACCAAATAGTCGACAGCGAAAATGATCAACAGATCAAATGGTCGAATGTAAAAAAAATCTGATTATATAGATTTTCTCTAACGAATCCAACAAAACTTAACCACCTAACATTTCCTAACGCCTGCGACGGGCTGTGCGGAAATTATTTTGATGTGTCGAAAATTTTCCTTGTCGACCATTTGGGCTAGCCCCCCTCCCCCTTCTATCATATATATATATATATATATTATATATATATATATATATATATAATTATATAGTATAATATATAAATATATATAATATATATATATATATATATATAATATATATATATACTATATATATATATATATAATGAAGATTAATAACAAGATATATAAAAATATGGACACGGAAAGATTCAGAAATAGAATGAAAAATGAATTAACAGATATAAAGATTTTTAAAAAACTGGCGCTTTATGTGAGTATAAATTAAATTTTATTTAAGTTCAATGCAGATAAAAAATGTGTGGTTTAGGCTATGGACAATATAAATTTAGAATATTCTACTTTTCTTATGGTAGGTAGCATGTGTGGTTTGGTGTAAACTATGAACAATAATACATTTTGAAGATTACTCTGCGTAGGTAGGCTATGAACAATTTAAATTTAGAATATTCTACTTTTTTGATAGGTAGCATGTGTGGTCTGGTGTAGACTATGAATATAAATTTAGAATATTCTACTTTTAATGGTATGTAGTCTAGTGTAGTCTATGAACAATTTAAATTTAGAATATTCTTTTTTGATAGGTAGCATGTGTGGTCTGGTGTAGACTATGAACAATATAAATTTAGAATATTCTACTTTTCTTATGGTAGGTAGGCTATGAACAATTTAAATTTATAATATTCTACTTTTTTGATAGGTAGGACATATGGTCTGGTGTACGCTATGAACAATATAAATTTTAGAATATTCTACTTTTCTTGAACAATTTAAATTTAGAATATTCTACTTTTTTGATAGGTAGCATCTGTGGTCTAGTGTAGACTGAATATAAATTTAGAATATTCTACTTTTCTTATGGTAGGTAGTCTAGTATATGCTAAGAACAATTTAAATTTAGAATATTCTACTCTTTTGATAGGTAGCATGTGTGGTTTGGTGTAGACTATAAACAATATAAATTTAGAATATTCTAATTTTCTTAATGATAAGTAGTCTAGTGAATATTCTACTTTTTTGATAGGTAGCATGTGTGGTCTGGTGTAGACTATGAACAATATAAATTTAGAATATTCTACTTTTCTTAATGGTAAGTAGTCTAGTGAATATTCAACTTTTTTGATAGGTAGCATGTGTGGTCTGACGTAGACTATGAAAATATAAATTTAGAATATTCTATTTTTCTTGAACAATTTAAATTTAGAATATTCTACTTTTTTGATAGGTAGCATCTGTGGTCTGATGTAGACTATGAATATAAATTTAG
>JABUQX010093902.1:17500-27500 GCA_015478945.1 Trachelipus rathkii | reverse complement strand
GATAGCAGGCGAAGGCGCCCAACACGCCGACGCAATTCACCCGGTCAGCAACACTGGCAGTAACTGACATTAATAGACATTCAAAGACGTTTGCGCATTAAACGCAACACCATTTGCAGATGCAAATGCCCTGGTTTAATTTCACCTGAGATGGTCGCGTTCGAGATCACGATTGCTGTGGAAACCCACATTTGCTCGGTTAGCTGCTTCAGCGAAGGTGTTCTGGTCATGGTCGGTTCACAACACTGGGTATTTAATCGATGACGATATTCGCCATTTAGCCAAACGCAACAATATTTCGTGGTCTCTGCGCCTGGAATTTCGCTTCCGAGATCACGACACGCGGTCCAATATGCAGCCTTCGGGAGCATAGCCGCGTCGCGCCGTGGTAACCGGAGCCATTACTATAACACAGTCAGGTTATTTAAATGAAACAGAAGTTTGAACCCTGCTCTGAGATAGTACCCAGAGTACCTGGCACACGATTGGCCAGTGAAACCTCATTTACCTTCCGATTAGCTTCCTCAGCAGGTGAAGGCGCCCACTGACGGTCTCTTCCCGCCACTGGAACAACACTGGTATTTAACCGGACATACAAACGCAACACGTTTGTATATTTAAATGAAAATCTCTGCGCCTGGGCGCATAGCTGGCCGATTGGCGCCAGAAACCCACAGTTTAGCCTTCGAAATAATAGCCGCCAGCTCTTCCTCAGAACTGACATTAATTGTGTACAACGCAACACATTTCAGGCAATGAGTTCTGCGTTTGAACCCCCACCCTGAGATACTGAGATGATTAATAAAGAAATTCATTTTCGCCAAGCTATTAGGAGCCTGATATCCAACTCCGACGGGCTTCCCGCTACCAGTCAAGCACTGGTAACTATGTTGGCGGAGGCCCGTCGGAGCCAGGTGTCCAAGACACGCCTTCACTCCTCTTAGAGGTAAAATGATGGGTTTCCCTTTAGCCAATCGTGGTCTGAGGTAACACTCTGAGTACCATTCTCAAGGGTAAGGGTTCAAAACCACTTAGGACATTTGAAATATATAAATAATTGTTGCGTTTATTGCACAAACATCTTTGAATATCTATTAATGTCCGGTTATAAAATTACCCAGTGTTGCCCCTGACCCGAGTGTTGGCGGGAGGCCCGTCGGAGGCTGGTGTCCAAGACACGCCTTTCGCTCCTCTTGAAGCTAATGCTTCAGAGGTAAATGATGGGTTTCCTTTTTAGCCAACGTATCTCTGAGGTAACACTCTTGAGTACCATCTCAAGGGTAAGGGTTCAAACCCACTTAGGACCATTTAAAATATACAAATAATTGTTGTGTTTATTGCACAAACATCTTTGAATATCTATTAATGTCCGGTTAAAAATTACCCAGTGTTGCCCCTGACCCGTGTTATGGGAGGCCCGTCGGAGGCCAGTCCACCTCACTCCTCTTGGGAAGCTAAGCTTTTAGAGGTAAAATGATGGGTTTCCTTTAGCCAATCGTGGTCTCGAGGTAACACTCTGAGTACCATCTCAAGGGTAAGGGTTCAAACCCACTTAGAACCATTTATATACAAACAATTGTTGCGTTTATTGCACAAACATCTTTGAATATCTATTAATGTCCGGTTAAAAATTACCCAGTGCTGCCCCTGACCCGAGTGTTGGTGGGGAGGCCCGTCGGAGGTTAGGTGTCCAAGATATCTTCGTCTCTTGGGGTACACGCTTCAGAGGTAAATGACGGTTTCCCTTAGTCATCAAATCCTGAGGTACCTGGTACCATCCTCAAGGAGGGTTCAAAACCCACTTAGACCATTTAAAATATACAATAATTGTTGCGTTTATTGCACAAACATCTTTGAATATCTATTAATGTCCGGTTAAAAATTACCCAGCAGCGTTGCCCCTGACCCGAGTGTTGGTGGAGGCCCAGGTGTCCACACGCCCGTCTCTCTTGAATAATGTCAGAGGTAAATGATGGGTTTCAGCCAATCGTGGTCCTCGAGGTAATTTGAGTACCATCTCAAGGGTAGGGTTCAACCACGAAATCATTTAAAAGAGGCTAAATAATTGTTGGGTGTCATTGCACAAAACATCTTGAATATCTACACGTCCGCTGGTAACATCCAGTGTTACCCTGACCCGAGTGTTGGCGGGGAGGCCCGTCGGTTGGGTGTCCAAGACACGCCTTCGCTCCTCTTGGGAAGCTAATGCTTTCAGAGGTAAAATGATGGGTTTCCTTTCTCGAGGTAACACTCTTGAGTACAATCTCAAGGGTAAGGGTTCAAACCCACTTAGGACCATTTGAAATATACAAATAATTGTTGCGTTTATTGCACAAACATCTTTGAATATCTATTAATGTCCGGTTAAAAATTACCCAGTGTTGCCCCTGACCCGAGTGTTGGCGGGGAGGCCTGTCGGAGGTTAGGTGGACACGCCTTCGCTCTTCTTGGGAAGCTAATCTTTCAGAGGTAAAATGATGGGTTTCCTTTTAGCCAATCGTGGTCTTGAGGTAACACTCTGGAGTACCATCTCAAGGGTAAGGGTTCAAACCCACTTAGGACCATTTAAAATATACAAATAATTGTTGCGTTTATTGCACAAACATCTTTGAATATCTATTAATGTCCGGTTAAAAATTACCCAGTGTTGGTCCGAGTGTTGGCGGGGAGGCCTGTCGGAGGTTAGGTGTCCAAGACACGCCTTTGCTCCTCTTGGGAAGCTAAGTTTTCAAGGTAATGATATTTGTTTTCAATCGGGTCTCGAGGTAACACTCTGGAGTACCATCTCTCAAGGGTAAGGGTTCAAACCCACTTAGAACCATTTGAAATATACAAATAATTTGCTGGTCGATTGTAATTATTATTATTATTATTATTATTATTATTATTATTATTATTATTATTATTATTATTATTATTATTATTATTATTATTATTATTATTATTATTATTATTAATAATAATATTATTATAATGATCATTATTATTATCATTATCATTATTATTTTTATTTTTAGAATATATATATATATTTATTATTATTATTATATTGTTATTATTATAGCAGGTCACATTATTACATTATCATATATAGTATTATACATTATTATTATTATTGTTGTTGTTATTATTATTACATATATATTACATACAGATATATATATGATACATATTATATATATATATAGCAAAGAGGCAGATGATATATATATATAGTATAGAGTATATATATATATCAGATCCGCATCCACAGATGTTAAAATCAAACATCCCCATCCGCATCCGCGGATGCGAAAAAAATGACATCTGCTGCATCACTAATATATATATTAGTGTTAAGAAACAGTGCTTTAAATCTTATAAAAAAAGTGAGAGTTTTACGTTACCAAACTGAAATAATATTGAGATATTCTTAACGAATCATCGTTGCATGTAATAAATATATTTTCTAAGGAATACTGTGTAGAGTATTCATTATCTTTGAGATTCAAATTTTATATAAGGCAAGATTGGCCACGAAGCTTGGAAGCTTTTATTGATTGAAAAATAGTGTATAGTATTTTTCTAAGTTAGTACTATATTTTTCGTGGTTTCACGTATGAAGAGTGAAGCTTATTAATCTATGAAGCTATTCTAAATATTGAATCTAAACACTATATCTTCGTAGGATTGTTCGAAAGGAACATTTTAGTCATATTCATATTTTCAAGGTAACATATTAATATAGGATAAATTGCTCTCACGTCTGAACTTTTATATTTCATTGAAGGCTCAGACTCAATCGCTCCATGTATAATCTACTATAATGTACATTACATGCAATATTTTGTGCTTATAAATTGAGGAAGAAATCTTTATGAAAGAGCATATTGCTTTAAAGTATTTCAAAAATTATATTTTTGGCTCAAGAAAGGAATCTATTTATAAACATTTGACAGGAAAGTATACGATTTCGGAATAAGTTAGATCTAAGATACATTATTGAAAAGTAAAAGTTTTACAAAGTATCGGAAAAGGAAAACTCTACAAGTTGTTTCTGCAAACATATTATTGGAAAAAGGAAAGTTCTACAGGTTATTTCTTCAAAAAGATTGAGTTCTTCAAAGTTTCATTCGTGTGGATTAGAAACATTTTTATTTCGGTAGAAATATTCATGGAATAATTTTCTATTTTGTATAGAATATTTTGTTAGATTCTTAAAGAGAGTCGGATATACATTTAAGTTATTTAATATATATATATATATACGGTGGATTTGTGTCACCGTCTAATAAGAATAGGAATGCGAAATTTATTTTCTTGTAAACCGTTTTAAGCAAAGATTTTAATAGATAAAAATTGATAGAGTGTAGGTTTTAACCTTTTATATTTTTATATTGTTTTATATTAACATTTTAACCTTTTTGTATTAGTTGTAAATATAAGAGATTTTAAAGAATTTTAAAGATTAAATAAAGTTTTCTCTTTTTTAGATAATAAAATTTTTAACGTGTGCATATTTTAAAGAGGAAAGAAAAGGGAGGGAGTGGGAGGGAAGTGGAGGGGGGAAGGGGGGTAGGAAATAATATAAATTGATGGTGTGGGTTATAACCTTTTATATTTTTACTGTATATTGTCATTTTAACTTTTTTATTGGGAGTGTTTTTAAGGGTTTTTAAGTAATCGACCTGTTATTGTGTTTTTATTATTTTAGTGTATTTTTTTGTTGTTATTGTGGGTTGGTGAGCGGGGTGGTAGCCCTAGGTGTTGGGAATTACCAAGGGTGGGGGTTCCCATAAAGTACAGCCTGATTGAGTTATATATAGAAATAGGGAAAGATGGGGAGGAGAGTGGTAATCAGGGTGGGGTGTATGAATGTGAGAGGGGCAAACGAGGATTTGAAGAGGGAGGAAATAGGGTTGATGTTTGAGGAAAAAAGGTTGGATGTGCTAGGGATAACAGAAACTAAGTTGAAAGGACAGAGGGAGATGAATTTTGGAGAATACAAGGGTATGATTTCGGGGGTGAACGAGAGAGTGAGGGCGAGGGAAGGGGTGGGATTAGTTATGAGGAAAGAGATGTGGGACAAGGTGAGATTGTGTAAACAGGTGAGTTCTAGGATAATGTGGGTAAAAGTGAAATTCGGGGGGGAAATGTGGGTTTTTATATCGCACCAGTGAATGGAGCGAGGGAGGAGGAGAGAGAAAGATTTTGGGGGGAGCTGAATGAGTGTTGGGAAAGTTTTGGGGTAAATGAAAAAATTTGTCTATTGGGAGATTTGAATGCGGGAGTGGGAAGGGTGGGGGTGGGAAGAATAATAGGACCTTTTGGGGTAGGGGAGAGGAATGCTAATGGAGAAAGTCTGGTAGAGTTGTGTGTCGAAAGAAGAATGATAGTGGGGAATACGTGGTTTAAAAAAAGTGAGAATCATAAGTATACATGGAAGAGTGAGATAACGGGGGGGAAGGCGTTACTAGATTATGTGTGTGTAAATGGGAAGGATAGAGGTAGATTGTTAGATGTAAATGTATTTAGAGGGGCGGGGAGGGGGATATCGGATCACTATTTGGTGGTTGCCAGGATAAGGGTGGGAGGAGAGGTGATGGTTAGGGAGAGGGGAGAAAAGAGGAGAGTGGAAGTGATAAAGGTGGAAAAATTGGAGGAGATAGTGTGTGGGAGGGAGTTTAGGAGAGGTATGGAGGGCAGGTGGAGAAACGTGAGAGGGACGGGAATTGGGGAGGTGGAGGGGGAGTGGAAGAGATTCAGAGAGGCAGTATGTGAAGAGGCCAGAAGGGTATGTGGAGTAAAAAGGGTGGGGGCAACAGAAGGAAAGGAATGGTGGAGTGAGGAGGTGAATGAGGTGGTGAAAAGGAAAAGGAGGCTTATGTGAAATGGTTGGAAAGTAGAGAAGATAGATGGGAAGAATATAGAAGGGTTAGAGTGAAGCAAAGAGGGCGGTGGAGAGGGCGAAGAGAAGAGCAAAAGGGGAATGGTGTAGAAAAGTGACGGAAAATTTTGAATCGGGGAGTAAGTTGTTCTGGAAAGAAGTTAATAAAAAAAGGAAGAAGAAGGAGGGGTTGGGGGAGAGGATTAAGGGAGGAGATGGGGAGTGAATAGGAGAGGATAGGGTGAGGAAGAGGTGGGGGGAGTACTTTAGTGGACTATTGAATGAAGGGGGTGGGGTAGGGGAGGAAGAAATGCAAGAGGTGAGGATGGGAAATGAAGTGGGGAGGGAGGGGGAGGATGAAATACAAATGGAGGAAATTATTAGGGCTGTGAATAAAGGAAAAAAAGGGAAGTCCGCAGGTCTGGATGGTGTGAGAATGGAAATGTTGCAGAAGGGAGGTAGAGGGGTGGAGGAATGGCTGTATAGATTATATAACATATGTTGGAGGAGTGCAGTGAGGCACCGCCAGATTGGGATGATGGTTGTTTGCCCTCCATAAGGGGAAAGGATAGGATGGAATGTGGAACAGAGGTATATGTCTCTTTAAGTGTGGTAGGGGGAAAGTGTACGGAAGAATACTGATTGAGAGAGTAAGAGGTTTAACGGGGGGGAGAATGGGGGAAGAACAAGGAGCAATAACAAAGAGAAAAGGCTAAGTTCACTAAAGATACACGCAAGATGTTTGTTAAAGAAAAAAAGCATAGAGGAAATGGAAAATAAAGGAGGCTACTAAAACAAAGTATAAAATAAAGAGTAAATAGGGGGTGAATTATGGAGGTGTTGGAGGAAAATGGGGTGGGGGTAATTTAGGGAAAGGTATTAAGGCTTTTTATAGGAATAGTAGAATGTGTGTGAGAGTGTTAGGAGGGGAGAGTGAGATGTTTGGGATGGTGTGTGGATTGAGGCAGGGGTGTGTAATGTCGCCGTGGCTATTCAATTTGTTTATGGAGAGTGATCGCAGAGGGCGGGGGGTGGAATTAATGAATGGGAATAAGTCTATGGAAGTGAACATGATACTGTTTGCGGACGATACTGCCCTAGTGGCGAAGAGCGCGGAAGGGCTGAGGTATTTGGTGAGGGAGTTTGAGAGAAGGGGACAAAAGGGGCTTAAAATAAACCCAGGTAAGAGTAAAGTGTTAGTGTTTGAGGAGGGGAGGAGAGAGAGGAGGGGGAGGGGTTAGAAGGAGTAGGGGGTGTAGTATTGGAAGAAGTAAAGATTTTTAGATATTTAGGGGTGGAGTTGGGTATGGGGGGAGGGATGAAGGAGGAGAGAGAACAAAGAGTATGAAGGAATGAGAGCTTTGAGTGGTCTGAGAGAAATATGGAAAGGGGTCACAGAAAGTTAAGATAAGCATGTTTGAAAAAATTTGTGTACCAGCGGGCTGTATGGGTGTGAAACGTGGGGGTTGAATGCCAGGTCTAGGAAAAAGTTGAAGTATTTGAGATGAAGGGGTTGAGAGCGGTTTGTGGGGTCAGTAGAAGGGAGAGGATTAGGAATAGGGTGGTGAGGGAGAGATGTGATTGGAGGAATGGTCTGGTGGGAAGAGCGGAGAAGGGAATGTTAAGATGGTATGGGCATTTAGTGAGAATGGAGGAACAGAGAGTGGTTAGAAGAGTTTGGGAGGCGGAGGGGATAGGAAGGAGAGGAAGGAGGAGACCAAGAAGGAGGTGGATGGATGGAATAAAGGAGATGCTGGAGGAGGGAGGGATGGGGGGGGAAGAGGGTAGGGTGTTGGGCGAGGGATAGAGTGGGGTGGAGGAGGTGGGTGAGGGCGAGATGAGAGGGGGTGTGAATGAGGGAGGCTGTACGCACTCACCCCGCCCGCGATCAAAAAGTGAATGTATACACACACACACACACACAATATATATAGCAGAGCAGTCATATAGATATATATACATATTATTATTATTATATGTTATTATTATATATATATGTTATTATATTATTATTATTGTTATTATTATACATATTATTACATATTATTATTATTGGTTATTATTATTATTATATATTATTGTTATTATTATTATTATTATTGTTATTATTATTATTATTAGTTATTATATATATTATATTACTATATTATTATTATTACATATATATATATATATATATATTATTATTATATATTAAAGATATACATTATATATTACATACATATTATTACATATATATATTATTTACATATATATATATATATATATATATTTATATATATATATATATATATATAGTATATATATATATATATATATATATATATATATATATATGTTATATATATATATATATATATATATATATATATATATATATATATATATATATATGTAAAAGTTACTTAACGCCCACACGGAACGGGAGCTCGGATCAAAAAAAAAAAAATTTACAGGTGTTCTAAGATACATAAATAGATATTTAGGTGGTGAAATAATTTTTTTTTCCCAATCTAACCTAATCCTAGCCCACTGCCCCTAGAACGTAGGTGAAAAAATTGTTTGGCCCTAGAACATCTATTATATCATAGATATAGTTGGGCACCCATATTGATGCCGATGGGAAACTTTAGTAAACCTTGTTTTTTTTTTTTAATTAGTCAAATTTTTATTTCCCTCTCTCCCCACCACTTCCACTCACCAAAAAAAAATTTTGAAACCATAAAATAAAGAAATAAAAATAAATTAACAAATAAAAATAATAATAAAATATATATAGTATATATATATATATTGTTATGAGGGCATATGAGTTAGTTATGAGAGAGAGAGTATATATAGAGAGAGGTAGAGAGAGTATATATATAGTGTGTATATATAGAGAGAGAAAGTATATATATATATTGCCTCACCAATAACACTGCACCGTTCCCTGTGTGACTACTCCTACTACAGTTTAGCCTATCGTATCGGGCTTAAATTTCCACACGTTATGTGGTGACAACTCGTTAGACGAGGTTACGTCCACGCACTTGAGGCGCGCCTAAAAATTGAAGAAAACGTAGTATTGAATTGGAGAAAGTAACTGAGTCGATCGGAAAGAGTCTGAATCAATTATGAAGGCACGGCACCGTGCTGGCTCCGGTGCGGTGCTGAGTTAAAAATATTTGTGTAATGATACAATATTTGTATCTTTATATATGTTATCGAACTCCGTAGATCTTGGAATATGATGGTTTCAAGGACGAGGATCTGGGAACCCCTGATGGGGTCCCCCGTAGAAATGAACGAACGCATGTATGAGAAGTGGAGAAGATCGATTCGGAGTCAGAGGAGGAAGGGAGTTGTCAGAGAAATGAGTTGACAACGTACCTGCGCGGAGCGTGCGGTGCTGAGTTGAAACACCGTTGAACCATACTGGTATCACAATATATGTTTATAAGGTCGTAGAACTCGAATACGATGGTTATAAGTTCGTAAAGGGTGTCTGGGTACCCCACGAGGGGGGGTGTCCCTTGAAGAAATGCACGGGAGCGCAAAACAGAAGAAGATGGAGGATGGAAGAAGGAGGAAGGATGGAGGAAAGCGTCTGAGAAGGAGAAGGAGTCAGAGTTGTTACCGACACCGATGCTGGAGCCGGTGCGCAGCCAAAACACTGATTGCTATTTATTTATAAAATCACGATCAATAATTTTCCAATTTAATTTATATACTTATTTAAAATTATTAAATTTTTAATTATTTTAATTTATTTTTGTTTAAAAAAATATAATTTTTACTAAAATTTTTATGCTCTTCATATATATATATATATATATATATATATGCCATATATTAAAATTAAATATATATATTTTGATATTTATTCATATATATATATATATATATATATATATATATATATATATATATATATATATATATATATAAGTTACTTAACGGCTACACGTTAATAGTGTAAATTAGTAAATGTAGTATATATCAAACGAAAGTTTAAATAAAAATAAACATTTTCAGGGGCGAAGACAGAAGTTTTAAAAGTTATTAAATTTTTTCTATTCTTAACGAACTACTTTTTTCCGCGCCTATTGAAATATGGGAAAGAACGTTGAGCGGTTACCAGATGTGGCTAAT
>JABUQX010093902.1:2500-15000 GCA_015478945.1 Trachelipus rathkii | reverse complement strand
CTCCGTCCCCCATCGGCTCGAACCCCCTAAAAGGGTAAATACTCCATTTTAGGGGGCTCGTTGACTCAGTGCCGTAAAGTAACCCTAAACTTTACTGATCCACTATGCTGTAAAACTAGCCCTAACTTTTACTAATAGACTGTTTATTAATAATATGGCTTTATGTAGTTTATATATATATATATATATATATATATATATATATATATATATATATATATATATATATATATATATATATATATATATATATATATATATATATATATATATATATATATATAGTTTAAATATTACCTCAATAAGTTTGAAATTTTTGCAGGGCTTCTTAAAAAATTTAAAATCATTCATCTCTTCTATCAGGAAGCGATAAATTTTTTTCTGCGAAAAATATGATTTCCATCACCTACAATAAAAGTTAAATTTCTCTCGTTGTTTAGTAAACCATCACATGAAATAGCAGATTGTATAAAACTTTTTTGTTCCAAGCTTAAATTGTTAGATTGCAAAAAAAGCCAAAAAAGCACTTTAATCATTAAAATATACATTATAATTATTAGTCTTCAAAAGACATGTACACTTAAACAAGATAACTTAAAAATGAAAAAAATATTATTTGGCATAGTCTATTCCCTTGTCTGTCAGGTTGTTAGTTTCATATATATATTCCCATATATTGCCAGATTTTCAAACACTATGCGAACATAATAAGTTACATATATATACATATATATATCATATATATATACATATAAAAAAAATTATTTCGGCTTATAAATATATATAAGATATATATATATATATATATATATATATATATCCCGCATATTCTGTAATATACGCAGTGTGACGACAGAATATAAAGCACTTACGCAAACCCACGTCACAGTATGACGTCACGCATTCATTTCAGCTATACGTACATACGAACGAAGCTCCTTTTAAATATACATATAAGGCCATATATATATATATATATATATATATATATATATATATATATATATATATATAGTTATATATTATTGTTGTTGTTATATATATATATATATATATATATATATATATATATATATATATATATTATATATGGCTCATGTCCATTATCTGTGACTAATTTAGACGTAGTAATTTTTTTTTCATAATTTACGTTATCGAACAAAATGTACAAACGCGCAGAGTGAAAAAAGTTTGAACTTTTTTCTATACATTTATATAACTTTATTACAGCATCTGCTCATGTCGAATACGAGCCTCCAGTTAAGTTCAAGTCAACTTTTTTTTCGAATCCAGGTAATTGAATAAAGTGTTGAAAGCTTTCTTGTTGCCACATGCTTGTTTTTTTTTTGTTTTTTTTTTTTTTTTTTTTTTTTTTTTGTTTTTTAACAATGCAGAGTGAAATAAATAAATAAATAAAATAAATTATTACTATATATACGTTAAGTAAAGGTTATGTTAAGAGATTAGTTAGTTTACATAGAAATAAACTATACATAAGTTAAGGTTATGAGTTTGTTAGTTTTCATAGATTTGAACGTTTTTTTTTTATAAATATTTTTAGAGTTGTGAAGCTGCTTTAATAATAAAATTTCAATCTGACTTTAGGCATTTTCACTTCAATTTAATGAAATGTGTTCGAATTCATACAATCGATATGTATATTTTTACAGCAATCCAATAACTTTTATGTTTTTGGATTAATTTCACGCAATTCAACACAAAATCATCCACATCTAAACCAACTTTATAGTTTTATTTTGAATTTTGAAACTCCTTTGTTTTAATCCCTTTCCTTGGAACTGATCACCGTTTTATTTTTAGTTTTTTAAAATTTTAAGATTTTTTTTTTATCTGTGCTTCTGACCCGATACTAATATTACTCTCAAGAATGTGTTTCTCTAAAGAATTTTCATAAAATCCACAAATAGTGCATGTCCATCACAAAGCTTGTCTGAAAAGCTACACAAAATGCTAAAAATGTCATTGTTTATGCTTTTACAATGTTGAAGACAATTTTTCCTTCGTCTTACTGTTCGTTTAGACTTTAGTGTTTAGTCTCACTGGAAAACTCGGAAACGGAAATTTTCGACGATTAAGTGAATTAAAAGTTCTTGGGAATTATTGGACATAAAATATAATAGTTTTGGTTTTGCCGGAATGTTTTAGCTGTATTACTAGTAAACTTTTTATAAGCAATTCTTGTATTTAGCACATTGTAAATGTTTCGAGGGTAAAATCTGTTTAAACGCATTTTCAAAACCTAATTGATAAATATTTGCATTGAATTGCAAATCAAATAATAATAATAATAATAATAATAATAATAATAATAATAATAATAATAATAATAATAATAATAATAATAATAATAATAATAATAATAATAATAATATCTGGCATGTTACTTATATATATTATATATATTATATATTAATATTATAAGTATATATATTATATATATATATATATTATATATATATATATATATATATATAATAAATATATAATATAAAGTATAATTTAATATAGGCCAAACTAAAGGAGTTACCCGCATGATATCTCGAAACTAAGGGTAGGTACAAGAAAACTGATAACATATATGGAATAGCGTATGAAATTTGTATGGAAATATGCCAAAAAAAATGTTACTTTTTTTTTTTTTTTTTTTTTTTATATCTCCAAAAACTACGATAGGTAGGAGAAAACTAGAAACATATATGGAACCTTTATGTATATTTAAAAGGAGCTTTGTTCGTATGTACGTATAGCTGAAATGAATGCGTGACGTCATACTGTGACGTGGGTTTGCGTAAGTGCTTTATATTCTGTCGTCTACCTGCGATATATTACAGAATAGCGGGATAATGTATATACTATTATATATATTATTATATATATAGTATATATATATATATATATAGTATATTATTATATATATAGTGATATATATATATATATAATTAGTATATTGGGTATGTTGCATAGTGTTTGAAATCCTGGAATATAGTTGGGAATATATATATGAACTAACAACTGAAGCAGACAATGGGAATAGACTTATGCAAATAATTTTTTTCAATTTTAAGTTATCTTGTTAGGTGATAATGACAGTAAGACTAATAATATATATGTATAGGTTAACTTGTCAATCGTTTTGGCTTTTTTTTGCAATCTAACAATTTAAGCTTGGAACAAAAAAGTTTTATACATCTGCTCTTTCTGTGATGGTTTGAAACACAATTATAATGAAATTTAAACTTTTATTATTAGGTGAGGAAATCATTTTTTTCGCAGAAAAAAATTTATCGCTTCCTGATAGAGAGATGAAATGATTTTTAAATTTTTTTTTGAACTGCAAAAATTTCAAACTTCTTGAGGTAATATATATATATATAGTTATATAGTAGTATATTATATATATAATATATATTATATATTATATATATAATATATATAGTATATATATATATATATATATTATATATTACTATATATATATGGCCTTTAGTATGTTAAAAGGAGCTTCGTTCGTATGTACGTATAGCTGAAATGAATGCGTGACGTTCATAACTGTGACGTGGTTTTGCGTTAAGTGCTTTTTATATTGCTTGTCGTCCCCAACTGAGTAAAAATACAGAATACGTGCGGGATATGAATATATATATATATATATATTATTATATATATATTATATATAATATTATTATATATATATATAATATAATATATAATATATTTAATATATATGATATATTAATTTATATATATATATTGTTGTTCCATAAGTGTTGGAGAAATCGGCAAATATATGGGAAAGCGTTATGAAACTGACAACCTGACAGGCAAGGGAATAGACTATGCCAAATAACGTATTTTTTCTTTTTTTAAGTATTTGTTAAGTGTACAATGTCTTTTGAAGACTAATAATTTAATTATATTTAATGATTAAAGTGCTTTTTTGGCTTTTTTTGCAATCTAACAATTTAAGCTGAACAAAAAAGTTTTATACAATCTGCTATTTCATGTGATGGTTTACTAAACAAGGAGAGAGAAATTAACTTTTATGTAAGTGATTGGGAAAATATATTTTTCGCGAAAAAACTTTATCGCTTCCTGATAGAAGAGATGAATGATTTTAAATTTTTTTGAAGCCGCAAAAATTTCAAACTTATTGAGGTAATATTTAAACTATATATATTAATATATATATATATATATATATATATATGATATTATATTATAAATATATAGTATATATACTATATATAATATATAATATATATATAATAAAATAATTTATATATATATATATATATATATGTTATATAATATATATATTATAATATATATATTATATATTATATATAATATATATATATATATATAGTATATAAATATATATTATATATATATAGTATAGTATATTATATGCAAACTAATAATAGTTACATAAAGGCCATATTATCTTTCGGCAGCTAATAAACAGTCTATTAGTAAAAGTTTAGGGCTAGTTTACAGCATAGTGATCAGTAAAGTTTTAAGGGTTACTTTACGGCAGTGAGTTGCAACGCGCCGCTAATAATGGAGTATTTACCCTTTTTAGGGGGGTTCGAGCCGATTGGACGAGGGGGGACGTTTCATACCCGGAGGGGATGGGGAGGACCCCCGCGACACCCAAAGACGAAAGAGCGGGGGTTCCGGAGACCATCCCCGAGGGGGGATTAGTCCCTCCCGTAGTCCACCTAGAGGCCGAAGAACCCCGACTCCTGACATCGTGGCGGACTACCCGTGGTTATTCGTTAGTGATATACCCCAAAAAACAATAAATCCAAAAATGAGTTTTTGGGACATTTATTAGCAACAATCTAGTACTCTATAAATCTCAAAACAATTTGGGGACATTTGATTTTATATATATATATATATATATATTATATATTATTATATAAATATATATATATATATATACTGATATATATATAGATATTTATTATATATATATAATAATATATTATTATATACTAGTATAATATATATTATGTATATGGACGACAACGTCAAATTACAGCAATTTGACTCACAGTCAAACTGACGACATGAAGAGTTGCGTGGACTATTGAGTTAAGCGCTCAAGGTTAGTTACATAGAAGAAGCTCCTTTTGAATTGTAAATCTTTCCATATATATACTTACACTCACATCAATCATACTATAATATATACTATATATACTAGTATATAATATATTATATATTAATATATATATATATTATATAGTGATAGTATATATATAATATACTATATATTATATATGGGCCAGCATCCCGAAGGTTCAGGCATGTTAACAAACTATAACATCTACAGGGAAATAAATAACATTTTTATTTCAGCAGTAATTTCATCGACAAAACTTTTAATAATATATTATATAGGTATATAATATATATTATACTATATATTACTATATATATATATATATATTATATAAACTACACTAATACAATATTAAAATAGTACTATATAATAATATATATATTATATAGTATATAACTTAGTAAATCTTAGAATGGCATAGCGTACGATCTGATTGACTGAAACCTGCATTACTATTCTGCGAGAGCAAAAAGTATCTTTTTCTTTTTTATAGTCCTTTTACGGCTTCGAGCCGACGGGAGGGAACCACGTCGTCCACCCGTTGGGTAGGCCGAGAACCGCGACTAATCATTCGTTCTTAGTTTACCCGTGGGTATTCCTTTAGTTTTAAAGAAAAAATTCAACATTTGCACTTTGCTTGTCAGCTCGGAGTTCGCGAGCATATTCGATTGCTCAAAAAACTGTAATTTTTCAATCATTTTTAAACAATTTTATTTTAAAAAGCCTTAATTTTTTATTTTTTGCATTTCACGGGTAAAAATGTCTCCTTTTTATTAATATAAATTATATTTATTTTTCGTGTAGCTGTTATATGTGTTTTTTTAGTTACATGCCTGAACTTTCCGGGATGCTTACTATAATATTAATATATATATTACTAATATATATATATAATATATATATATATATATATACTATATTAATATATATATATATAATAATATATATTACTATAATTATATATATATATATATATATATATAGTATTATATCGTATATATACTATATATATGATATAGGTTGGTTTTCGCACATACTATATACATGCATATATAGTATATATATATATATAGTATATATAATTATATATATATATATATATATAGTATAATCTATCTATTTATATATATGCTATATAATATTATAATATATTAGTATATATATATAAGGATATATATATATATTCGCACTACGGTTTTCGTTGCATATCTGTGGGCAATAGTCTTGTTTTGCCGTCGCGCTTTATATAATTACCTAAGGCATAAAGTGCAATAAAATGGAGTTTGGGTCAGTTTGAATATAATCAGGAAACCCTTCATAAGATTATTATAATACTTTACAAGTTATAAAAGTGTATTCTGGAAGGACTCAGTCATTTTTTTATGTGCTTCATTATCAACGTAGTTTGAGTCTAGTGCTGTGTATTTTTTACAAAATTTGGTGTTGCCGGTGTTCTACAAATTTAGTTGTTTATTAAAAGTTTAAACCAACTGATCAGAAAAATAATCTGGAACAGAAGTAAATATATGTAAGTAGGACTAGAATGAATTTTAAGACTTTGGTGATAAGGTGATTAACCTATAATTTGTGCTTTTCAGCTTCTAGCGTGCCGTGTATGTGTCATTGATCAAAAAGTTCAGTTGCTATCAGGGTAGCATCGTACATGTTAGGATTAAAACATTTGAAGATGCGGTGAAAGTAATGCTAAATATTACTGACTCCTTTGCAATCACAAATGTTGTTATAGATTTTGTGTGAATGTTTCCCAATTGAAGTTTATAAAAAAAATTAAAGGGTTATTCACCAAAATGTCTTAATATAAATATTTGGTTTCGTATTGCCTAATAGTCCTCAATCTCTGTCATTTATCGGGCGTCATAGCTTTGATTTGAAGAATCCATTTCTGTATTTTATCTTTATATATGCCGTATTTACTTAAATTATTATTTAGCTAATAGTTGCCATAAAAACGCATTTTAATTTTATGATTTAATTTTTTTCTTATCCTTTTTATTAGACTTTCCTCTCCATCTTAAAAGCTTACTAATGTTTTTCATTATATATATATTTATATATAGTATATAATATATATATATAATATATATTTTATATAATTATAAAATTATATAGATATTGTAATATATATATAAATATATATATAACTATATATATAATATATAGTGTATATAGTATATTATATATATTATATGTCGTTGTGCCACAATATATTTTTTATTTAATTTAAGTTTTTTTTTTTTTTTTATAAATGAGTGAGCTGAATATTTGGAGTCTCAAGATTTTATATTTTTTTTGTAAAGTGAATTGCTGTCGTATTATAGAAACAAGGTTAGGAGATATTTTTTTGCAAGATGTAGCGGCTTTCGAAACATTTTTTAACTCAAGCTTGTGAGGTTATAGTTATGTTTTATAAATAGTAGACACAGTAAGATATATCTGATGTCTTACAAATTTATTACGTATCTTTAGTGTTTGATATATGATATATATATATATATATATTATATAATATAATATATTATTATATATATATATATGTTATATATATTATATATATATTATATATATTACTATATATATAATATTATATAATATAGTATATATATATGTATGGTAAATATCTAGATTTGAATCGAGTGTATTATGGATTTCTGAAAGTAAAATGTTTCTAGAACATGAAAGTGATACATCGTGCTTTTCAAATTAGTAATTTTTTAAGAAAATTTTTATGGCAAAGCCTTTCTGGAATTTTATGCCAGAGGCCTTGCCACTAAACAATTTTTCTAGAATAAAATTTACTTAACTTTTCTGAACTTAGATATTTTTTGAACTTAGAGAATTTTTTTCAGAAAATATACCAGCTGATTCAAATATAGAATAATACTTATATATAATAAGTATTATACATATATCATATAGTATCATATAGTATATATATAATATAGTATATGTATATTAGTATATAAGTATATATAATATATCATATATGTATATATATTATAATATTATATATTAAGTACGTGTTATTATATATATATATATATTATATATATAATTAGGAATTAATAACGTGAATTCTTTAGTTTATAGTATAGTATAAATATGTATATATGAGAAACGATGTCAGAGATGAAATATCGGTGGTGGAGGTGATATATTTCATTAATTATCATTATAGAGTTGAATTATGAACGGTAAAGTATTTTATTTCCTCTGTGAATGCTTTTACAGGTAAATCATCAATTTTTATTTTATTAATTAGAGCTTACTCCGAGCGTGTCTGCCTTAACATGTATACGAGTTGTAACGTATATATATATATATTATATAATATATATAATATATTATACCTTAGTATATAGCATTATATATACTATATACTATATATATTATATACTATGTTATATATTATATATTATTTTTATATATGATAATATATATATTATATATATAATAATATATATATTATTTATATATTATACTTATATATATATTATATATATATATAGTGTATATTATATTATAGTATATATTAGTATATTATAATAGGCGTAAATAGTATATATATATATATATATATGATATATATATATATATATATAGTATATATATATATTATATATATTGTTATACCTTAGCTTGTTTGTATGTAAGATATTAATAACAGTTAAATACTGTAATTAATGGTCAAATTTCTTTTAATTTTTTTTCCTAGCTTAATTTGAGATTAATATTTTTCTAAACTCAAATTTGGGCAACTAATTTTTGATTTTTTAATTACCAATTTACGTCCAATTCAATACTATATTGACCTTTTAGTAACTTTATAAGATAAAGAGAATTGGCAGGACAAAATTGACCTTTGACCTTGTATTAAGTAAATTTTTTTAGGTATATGTATATATTTGAACAAAATTATAATAAAAGCTAGAATTTTAGAGCTTCGTATTTTTTTTTAACTTCCTTTATGGGATGACTTATTTATAGTTCAAAAATGTGACCACATTAATCAATTTTTTACCTACATGAAATATAAAAATCTTAACTAAAGTCCTACTAACCTTTCCCTGTTATCCTTTCCTAGTTATATATATCTAAATGATTTATCAAGATTTTTTTTATATAGGTTTGTTTGTATTTAAATTATTTTCAATCTAAAAAATTCTAAAAAAAAGAAAAAAAAAACATTTAATCAATTTTCAGGCCACTTAACCTAGCCAAACTCACTAAACCTTTATTAAGTTTTAATATAATTGCCTGCTAGCCTTTTGCCGTAATTAAAAAATATGCTCTAAATGTACTGAAACATAAAAGGGTAAAACTTAAGTTTCCTTCTGACCTTCGATTTCGATATATCGAAATATGATATCGATACCGATATCTATAGATATCGATATATATATATATATATATTCATATATATATATTATAATATTTATATATATTATATAATATATATGATATATATATTGTTATATACTATATATAGTATAGTATACTATATATTATAGTCAGCTCTAGAAGAAAGCACCGGAAAGAATACATGCTGGATGCTGTACAATTTAGTGCGTATAAATGTAAAAAAAAAAAAAAAAAAAAAAATTTTTTTAATTAATTATATGGTAATATGAGTAGAAAGCCTATTTAGCGACTTTTTATACGTTAACGTTAAATAAATGAGACTTTTAGTAATATTTTGTTTTATTTTTTTAACTAAAGAAATACCAAGGGTAATACGACGGATGAGGATCGGGTGTACCGCTACAAGCCCTGGGGTTGGACTATTTCCCCCTCCGGAGAGGGTCTTCCGAACGCTCTTTGGTATTTGGGGTGGTCGCGGGGGTCTCGCCTCCCTATCGGTATGGAAAAACGCCGCCTCTGTGTTCCCCTGCTCGAGCCTACATTGCTGGTGTAATCCTAGCAAATATATATATATATAAATATATTATATATATTATATATAATATATAATATATATATATATAATATTAATAATATTATATATTAGTATATATATATGTGGCCCGCCGCTCGAGCTCCCCCCAAAAAAAAAACAAATTTTGTTTTTATTATTATTTTTTTACATTTCTTAACCAAGAATTACCAGATTCCAAAAATATTTCCTTTTTCCTGTAGCTATCGTAGTTTTTGAGATATGGATTGTGCTCTTCTAGAGCTATATATATTATATTATATAATCATATATATAATATATATATTATATATATATTATATATTATATATATATATATATATATATATATATTATATATATATTATATATATACTATTATAATATTAATATTTTTATTACTATATAGTATTTTTTTTGTTTTTAAGTAAAAAATTACTATATTTAGTTTTGATAATTTACTTTATATGAATGTTCAATGTTTCATCTTTTATTATAAGTTTTTCTGCCACATAAAATGATCTACTATTGTAGAAATGTTAGAAAATGTGCAATGATTCTAAAACTGTAAAAACATTTTAACACAGTCCGAATAATCTTTTGTGAAATTCATTTCCACTACACATTAAACTTGGTTTGGTGAAGAATTTTGTTAAAAAATTGAATCTTTTTAATTATTAATGAAAGATATTTTCTTTATTAAATTCAATAGCTGGAATTAATATATAAAAAATGATTATATATATATATATTCCCAAATGTGTTTCCTCGATAGTTGTAATTTTAAATATCGATAATATCGATTAGGTCTCAGAAAGAAACTTTAGTTACCGCCATAAAGAGGAGTAAAAAAACAGTGTCGCATTTGAGAATTCAAACAAATTTCAAAACTATAAAATAATAAAATTTCAATTTGGAATAATTCACACCAAATTCGGGAGCACTTTACGACCTTGTTTATATTTCTCTGTACTGGATCCATGTATCAATTCATATGGTTTTATATATATATTATAATAATATATATATATAATATTATTAAAAAAAATAAGTTTTCATAAAATATTAATAAATTTTATAATTAAAAAAATTTAAGTTATTATTATACTATTATATTATATTTGTAATATATAATAATATATATAATATAATTATATATAATATTATATATATCTATAAATATATATATATATCATATACTATATATTATATATAGTATATTATATGTAGTAGTATATATATATATATTATATTATATATTATATTACTATATATACTATATCTATATATATTAATATATATAATATATTGTGTGTATAGTATATATTTATATATAGTATAGTTATATATATAATATATAGATATACAGTATATATATATATATATATATATATCTATATATATATATAGTATATTATATATAATATTATAATAATAATAATAATAATAAGCTACGTTTACAGTAACATCGATCTATCCTGCCAGGCCTACGTTTTGAGCACCATCGGTCCATATAGGTAGGCAAGGTTACAGCAACGTTGATGCTCAATGGAACTTGTGCTTATAAAAAGGATGTTAACTGATATTATATCGATACGAACTATTGTAATCGATTTTTTCGATTTATTCTGGCCATAAGAGCGTCAGAGAGTTGCTAAAAACAATTAAATCGCAAGATGGAAAGGTCAGGGTCTCTCGGCTCAGCAGGGGACGACGGGGTGTCCCCCGTCGGCTCGAGCCCCTTAAAAAAAACATTTTCTGGAGCATAAAAAAAGCAGCTTTTGGCAACTCTTCTGCGCGTCTCTTCTATTAGGTTTTAGCTACCATGACATTGTAGGGTTACCTACTGTTTGCCGAGGATTTTTTATATGCAATGGGTCTTTTATGTAACATCCTTGTTTAAAGGAGTTAGCGACCGATCCAGTAGTTAACAATAGACGTTAGAAATAGATGCTGCAGTAGAGCTAGGTTAGGTTAAGTTTTGGTTAGGTTCATTAGAGCAATAAGAACCAGAAAACTTTAACCAAAACTTAACTTCTACTGCCATCACTATCAATAAGCAAGGACGGGGTATGGATCAACGGTTGCCCGTAAACCTTTGCCGTTACATGTTGATATTGTGCCAATATAGTGTAGCCCTAACTGATGAATCAATGCATGCCTGTAATGTAGCCCTATAGTTAATATTATATATCTAGTAATTATATAATAGTATAGTATATTAAGTATTATAGTATATATAGTTATTATTTAAGACTATATGTGGATATTTATTTCGTTATGTAGTAGTATATTAGTATTATTATTATATATATATATATAAGTACATTTCGGAGCATATATTTCATTTACGGGGCAAAATACATCAATTCATTTAACTTCTCTGTAAAATACCCAACCTAATCTATCCAGGTTGCC
>JABUQX010093901.1:30000-36820 GCA_015478945.1 Trachelipus rathkii | reverse complement strand
CATAGATATATGTAGAATATATATAAGATAGCAACGACTTGAACTGAGCTGGAAAAATCCTGGATACGTTACTGGCATATATAAGGTTACAGCAGCAGCATATATATATATATATATATATATATATATATATATATATATATATATATATATATATATATATATATATATATATATATATATATATATATATATATATATATATATATATATATATATTATTCTTCATACTTTTCCACAAGAAAAAAATAGTCGCTGGAATTGTACAGTTACAACAGTTTTAGCATTTCTTGTGATTTACAAAAATTAAAGATATCGTATGGTGCTATTCAAGTACTGCATGCAAAAGTGTTTATAAGGTAGTTTGGAAAATAGATAACGAGAGTATGTTACAGACTTTACCAGTGGAGTACATGTAAAATTGAACATAGATGTTAAGTCTGATGTCAGAGGGAGAGAGTATAGAAAAATATGAGACTGTGTAGAAAGGTGCGTCGCAAAAACCCTTCTTAATGGAGGAGGTATGTGATTGAAGAGTTCAGAAGAGCAGTGTCCGTTATAATAATGATGAATTAAACAGAGTGATGCAACAATTCGATTGATAACACGGAAAACCTTAGACTCAACCATTTGAAGAGGAGCAGTGTGAGTGGAATCACTCCATATGCGTGAGGCAGCCATACTCTACACAGCGCGAATTACACCCCTATAAAGATCAAACAACTAAAGTGGTGTGAAGAAATTCTGAATGAGCTTCAGAACTCGCAATCTTTTAGAAACTTGTTTAGAAAGAGAAGTAATATGAAACTTCCATTTAAGGTCACGAGAAAAATAAACACCAAGAATATTAAGGATAGACGAAAGTTTGAGTTATATGATTTCAAAGAAAATGTTATAGCTGTATGAAAGATTATGTGGAGTGGAAAGATAGAGGAGCTGAGCTTTTGAGTAATTGAAAACAACCTTGTTCTCAATGCCCCAAAGAAATTCGAGAAAGATCAGATGCTAGTTGATCCAAGGGTGCCCTTCTAGCGTAAGCTAATTGTTGTTGAAAAGGACGTCTATCAAAATGAGGGGGAGTAATGAAGGGTGAAGTCGTCGGCATAGGAGTGGATATGTGATGAAGCAATAGAGAGAGGTCTTTTATGAAAAGTAGAAAGAGATAGGGATAAAACAGAACCATGAGGAACACCACTATTTAGAGATTTAAAGGATGAGCGGTGGCATTCACCAAAATACTGAAGGAAAGAGGACCAAGAAACAGAGACTAGAAAGAAGAGCGCTTCTTACGAAAGCCGCATTGGCGAGCAGAGAAAAGATTAGAAGAATTGAGATGTTTTCAAATCTTCCTGCTAGGATAGATTCGAAAACTATATAAAGAATAGAAATTAGAGAGATTTGGCGATAGTTGGAGAGTCGAGATTTGTTCCCTTTTATTTTGTACAGGAGCACCTTTCCAGCATGAAAAAAAGGCCAAAGTAGAAAGACAGAGACGAAATAATTTAGCAAGGCAGAGTGCAAGCTTGAAAGCACAAGTTTTGAGAACTACAGGAGGAAAACCATCAGAATCGTACGCTTTCTTAGTGTTAAGCTCTGAAAAAGCAGAAATAACACCTTTTGAAGAAATTACAATATTAGCATATATATGTTGGAGGGAGGTGGAGAAGAAGGAATAGCACTGGAATCGTCTAAGGTGGAATTAGAAGGAAAGGTTTGAGCAAAGAGTTCAGCTTTGGTGGAAGGTTAAATGGCTGTTGTGCAGAGGGAAAATACTAATAAATGGCAAGAGAAAGAAGCAAAGTTAAGAGTGAACATTTTTTGAAAAATGTCAGAAAGGACGTGAGGAAGAGGAGCCAGTAAGACTATTTCATTTTCTACTGAGAAAATAATAGCTTAGTGTCATGGAGAATAGATTTTGCACGATTTTGGGATGAAATATAAGTTGCAAGGATTTCTGGAATTTGAAGATGAAAGTAATTCCTAAAAGCAGCGTTCCTGTGACTAATAGCACGAGAACAAGCAGAGTTAAACTAAGGTTATCTAGGTTTAGTTGAAGGTAAAGATCAAGGGGTGCACGTCTCTATGCCAGAAAGAATTAGCTCTCGCTTTGCACACTCAGAGGGACTCTTTCCACGGAAGCTGTAGTCATTCCATGGGAAATCAAATAAGTACGACCACAAGTCCGACCTATTAGCAGCACCGAAGTGCCAAAAACATTTTCTCGCCGTAGGCGGGGGTCTTCCCTGCGGAAGACTTGAAGAGATAGAGCAGAAAGCAGAGATATGAGAGTGATCCAAGGAACCCAGAGGAAAGAATTTAACAGAATAAGGAGAAGGATTAGAGATTAGGAAAAGGTCTAGAATGTTGGGTTTATCTCAAAGAAGATCAGAGATACGAGTAGGAAGTTACACTAAATGATCGAGATAATTCTGGATTGAAAAGTCGTAGCAAGCTCATCAACTTTATCTTGAGAATTAGAGGAAAGCAATTGGCCGTGGTGAACATTGAAATAAACCAAGAATGATGATTTCAGAGAAATGTGAAGAAAAGAGAATATGTGTTCTAATTTATTATGACAGGTTAGCTTGAGCCATTAGGTTGAATATTTGGAGAACTCCAAATCAAAGACACGGGAACAAATTTCATTGCATACCTTGGCACAACTGGCTTTGGCTGAAAATTGAGGGAAAAAAGAGTAGGAGTCAGCATAGTAGAGCTTGAAGTCAGAACACTCAAAAAACTAAATTTCGGTTAGGAATAAGAGATAAGGTTTAAAGGAGGAGAGGTGATATTCAACAAAATGAAAATTTGATTTAAAACCGAGAAGGTTGCGGAAATTTATGAAGAAATGAGACAGTACATCAAAATAGGCCGGCAATTCCGTGACGGCACCAACTCCATCACCGGAGGCCGTCAATGGTCTTAATGGTGATCAGGGTAGGTTGGATAAGGGGTTATTTTTGGAAGCCACCCCTATAGGCTTCTCCGAGACTAATCGCGTGGCTGTCATTTTATATTATTTTTTCTTTTCTTTTTAAGAGGTAAGTGTTGTCTGTAAATGTATTTTATGGAGTGTGATAAGGGAGAGCTTACTCCAATGTAAGAAGAATGTGGATATGAGCACAAAAGGGAAGGACCATTGGGCACTCTAGTGCCATGGGATGTACTGTAAGACTCTATATATGCTTAATTGTGGGTAATCTCATCGGTTCAGGAGCGCTACTTCCATTTGATATATATATATATATATATATATATATATATATATATATATATATATATATATATATATATATATATATAAGATATATATATATATAGTAAGAGAAATATGATATATATATATATATATATATATATATATTGGTGCGGTGCGGTGCGTGGTGCGCAAATTTTGGTGCGGTGCGGTGCGCTGTGGTCCGCTCTCGGTGCGGTGCGGTGCGGTGCGCGATGCAAAAGAGACGGTGCGTTGTGTGGCGCGGTGCGGTAGGATGACGGGTGGTGCGGTGGTGCTGGTGCACGACCTCCCGGTGCGGAGCGGTGCGGTGCGCAAAATCGAAGTGCCTCGGCCAACACTATTTTCAACGATAGCAAGAACGAGTCCGAGGAACGAGGTCCGGGTTCATCCTGGCCCGGATCTCCAGTAGAAATTACCCAGAGATGCCTCCCTTCCTTGAACGGGGGCTGCGTCCATGAGTTGTGATATATACATATAGCATATATATATTATTATTATTATTATTATATATATATATATATATATTTAAATAAGATTCACGAAATATCCGCATGTATATTTATATATATATATATATATATATATATATATATATATATATATTATATATTATATATATATATATATAATATTACAAATATATTATTACATATATATATATATAGCAGTTAGTCTATACTTATATATATATATATATATATATATATATATATGTTATGTGTATGTAAACATGTTAATATATATAAATATATATATATATATATTAAGGTTGGTAAATTCACCGGTGCTGCTGGGCTGTACGGTGCGGAACAAAATTTCAGTGCTCAGGTGCGGTACTAGGTGAGCAGTGTAAAGGATATTGTGCGGTGCGGTGCGGTGCGAAAAAAATGACTGGTAGTGCGGTAATTTGCGGGAAGTAAAATTGCTGCGCTCAAAGACTTTGTGTTTCATACAGTACTGAGTACTATGGTAACCGAGAACTTCAATTTTATGCACCGCCCCGCACCGCACCGCAATGAGCATACCACGCACAGCACCGTACCAAATTGAACACGACATACACCGCACCGCACCAAATTAAGCACAAAACGCGCCGCATCGTATCGTGCCAAACTGAACAAATCATGCACCGCATCGCACCAAAATGAGCTCACAACGCATCGCACCGCACCAAAATTAGCGCACCACGCAACACATCACTCAACGCTACCCCACCATGACCGCATTACCCCTTAACAAAATGAGCATACAACGCACCGCACCGAAATGAGCGCATCATTCACCGCATGCACCAAAATAAGCTTCCATTGCTGCACCGCATCAAAATTGACATACCATGAAAAGCCAACCTATTATATATATATATATAATATATAATATATATATATATATATAATATTATATAATATATATATAGTATATATATATATATATGATATATATATATATATTATATTATATAACTATATATATATATATATGATAAATACTATATATATATTATATATATATATATATAATATTATATATATATATTTATATATATATATATATATATATATATATATATATATATATATATATATATATATATATATATATATATTATTATATATATATATATATATATATATATATATATATATATATATATATATATATATATATATTTATTATAGTGTTAAGTTGAAAGTTGAATAATTCTATAAATTTATACTCTGGCTCCAGCTCTGGCTCCAGCTCCGGCCCAGGCTCCGACTCCGTATCTATTTCAAAATAGTTCAGCTCCGACTTTGCGGAAATATTTTTACTTGTCAAAATAATATCTTAAAAATTTTTAATCCGGCTCCGGCTCCGGCTCCGGCTCCGGCTAAGGTTTTTCAAAATTGTTCAGCTCCAACTTTGTAGAGTTATTTTCACATGCAAAATTAATAAAAATTTTTCTACAGCTCCAGCTCCAGCTCCAGCTCCAGCTCCGACTCGACTCCGCTCCGGCTCCAGCTCCAATTCCGTTTCCATTTCAGAATAATTCAGCATCCGATTTTTTAAAAAGTATTTTTACCTGAAAAAACAATTTCTTTGAAAAAATTATACTTTTGTTCACTCCGGCTCCGGCTCCGGCTCCGGCTCCGGCTCCGGCTCCGGCTCCTTTTCAAAATTGTTCAGCTCCAACTTTGTAGAATTACTTTCATCTGCAAAAAAAAATTCTTGAAAATAATTTGTTCTTCACATCCATCTCCGGTTCCGGCTCCGACTCAAGCTCCGGCTCTGGCTCCGGCTCCGACCCCGTTTCCATTTCAGAAATAGTTCAGGGCCCAACTTTACAGAAGTATTTTACCTTGCAAAAACAATTTAAAAAAACTTTGGCTCCGGCTCCGGCTCTGGCTCCGGCTTCGGCTCCGGCTCCGGCTCCGGCTCCGGCTCCAGCTCTGACTTCGTTTCCATTTCAGAATAGTTCAGGCTCCGACCTTGCAGAAGTATCTTTACCTGCAAAAACAATTAAAAAAATTACTTTGGCTCCGGCTCCGGCTCCGGACTCCGACTCGGACCCTTCGGAAATTGTTCAGCTCAACTTTGTAGAATTATTTCATCGGCAAAATTAATAAAATTTGTTTATTAGCTACCGGCTCTGACTCCAACTCCGGGGCCAGCTCCGGCTTCGGCTCCAGCTCGACTCCGTATCTATTTCAAAATAGGTCAGCTCCGACTTTGCAGAAGTATTTTTACCATTAAAAACAATCTTTAAAAAATTGTACTTTGTTCCGGCTCCGGCTCCGGCTCCAGCTCCGGCTCCGGCTCCGGCTCCGGCTCCGGCTCCGGCTCCGGCTCCTTTTCAAAATTGTTCAGCTCCATCTTTGCAGATATATTTTCACCTGCAAAAAATTTTTTTTAAAAAATTTGCTGTTCGGCCGTCTCTGGCTCCTTTCGGCTCCCAGCTCCGGCTCTGGCTCCAGACTCTGACTCCATTAAATGAATTGAGAAGGAGCCTGATCTTGGGTTGTGTTTGCAAAAAGGAAAAAATTTAATTTATATAAAATGTGAATAAAACCTGGAAAGGTCCTGGAAAGTTGAATTGCAATTTCGAACCTGGAAATGAAATTTTTTAGTTTGACACCCCTATAAAAAATATCCTGTATCTTAAAAACTTCTTCTATACTTGGGAGCCCCTCACAATCTATTTCTTTTCTTTCCTCCCCCTTACCCCACCCCCTTACCCAACCCCAATGTTTACAAAATTTCTTCATTTTATCTTACTTCGTACATCTTGCTCCCTCTTTCAGAAAGGATTTTCATCATTTCCTCTCTTCTCTCTCTCTCTGTCTCTCTCTCTTCTCTCTCTCTCTCTCTCTCTCTCTCTCTCTCTCTCTCTCTCTTCTCTCTCTCTCTCTCTATCATCTCTCTCTCTCTCTCTCTCCTCTCCTCTCTCTCCTCTCTCTCATCTCTCTCTTTCTCTTCTCTAATATATTATATATTTATATATATATATATAAATATATTTTATAAAATATATATACATATATATATATTATATATAATTATATATTAATATATATATAATATATATATATATATGTTATATAT
>JABUQX010093901.1:17500-27500 GCA_015478945.1 Trachelipus rathkii | reverse complement strand
TCTATATATAATAATATAATATATAATATATGAAAAATATAAAAAAATTAATATACATAACCTTAAACTATAATATATATATAATATATATTATATATAAATATATAATTTTTTTATTTGTTTATTTAATAATGATAATAATGTTTATACATTTGTTTTATATGTCTGAAAGAAATATATATATTTATATATAAATATATATATAATTATTATTTAAATATATATATTACTACCTAAAATACATATACTTAATCGTTGTTATTGAAGTTCATTATATAACCATTTATAATATATTATAATATTAAATATATTAATATATATTATATAATATAATGTGAATATATATTAATGGGTACCTAACTAAAGAAAGTACCCGCTTGATGATATCTTCGAAAAACTAAAGATATGATACATAAGAAAAACTGATAACATATATGGCGAATACTAGACGTATTGAATTTGTATAGGAAAATGAATATTTTTTTAATCTCATACTACGATTAGTAAACAAAAATATCTGGTTACAAATATTGGAATATCTACATTCAACTTTGTATTTGCAAAAAGGGAGGAATTTTCTTTTTACACAAAATCCGAAAATTTAAAACAGCTTAAGATTTTTTTACGCTGAACCATGTTAAAAGTGACTGCGTCCCCCCCGTGATCCCCCAGAAGCCGAAGAGCACCCCGACTCTTTGCATCTTTTGTCGTTTTTAACCCTGGGGTATCTTTATAAGTAAAAATAATAAATAAATAATTTCTTCAATTTTTTTCAATACAAATATTTTACATACGCTGATTGTATAAATTATATTAATTGTTTTCTATGTCTACCTATTCTTCAGTATTCGTAAATAAAAAATTAAAATTTTTTTTCTAATTGCCTATACAAGATTCAATTTACGCTGATATCTTACATAGATGTTATCAGTTTTTTTACCTATCTTAGTTTTCGAGATATCAGGCCGGGTACTTTCTTTTATAGTTTATCACTCATTAGAAAATAACATAGAAAAAATAATAATAAATAAATCATAACAATATATATTATATATATGAGTAAAAATATAGATAATATATTTTAGATAATATTATTATAATGAGAAAATTAATTAATTTTTTTTTTTATGGAAAGAAATTAAATTGTTGAAAGTAAAATAAAATAAGCGATTTAAATTTATAAGATGTTTTTGGTATATATATATATATAATAATTAATAATTAATATATGGTGATTCAGAATATAACGACTGTTAATATCTCGAGAATTAACAAAAGTATATTTACAAGAAATTACCAAATACAATATATGGAATCAGCGTGTAAAATATAAAATGGATAAATAAAAATTAATCTCGAAACTACTTGACATAACAGAAAAACCAATTTGCGTAATTTGGAATCAGCGTTAGGAACTCGAGCCCCTTCTTACGTTTGATTTCTCAAAATGTAAATTTTTTTTTATATTTTAAATGTCGTAGTTATCAAGCTAATTTATACTCGTTACATCTTTAATAGTATTTCTTTTTTTTTTTTTTGTAAGTATTGTAGTTCCTCGAGATATAAACTCGTTTCTATTCTGCAATTTCACCATATAATTATAATAGTATATTATAATCATAATACACATAAAAATATAAAAATATATATAAAACGGTTATTCATATATATAAATATATATATATTATAATATATATAGAGTATATATAAAATATATTAATAATTAATTTATATATATAGTTTATATAATATAGGTGTGTGCAAAACGTCAGTTACCGCGGACACGGAACGGACGTGGATTCAAAAAATTTTCCAACACGGGGACTATATAGAGACTAAAAAATAAGATGTTCTAGGGTGAATATTGAATTTTTTTGATATCTCGTATTGGGACTCGGAATTGAGAAAAAAGTCAAGGTAGTTACTTACGTTAGGTTCAGGTAATAGGATAGGTTACGTAGGTTAGGCGTTAGTTAGGTTAGGTAGGTATAGTTAGATAGGTAAGTAGTTTAAGTCTTTCTGCTGATTTTTTTGAAATCCGACCGTCCACTAAGCGAAGAGTATAAAAAAAAACAAAAAATTTAATAGAAAAATATATAAAAATAATAAAATTTTACTCATTTCACCCATAGAACATCTTTTTTTGTCCCATAGAGGATACCCTGTGAAAGCAATCTCTCTCACTCACTCCATTGTCACACGAATTAACTTAACTATAGATTAACCTATTTAATATTAATAATATAAATATATTATTATTAAATATGATATATAATATATGAAATATAATATAATATAAAGGATATATATAATATATATAATATAATAGATATATAATATATAGTTATAGAATATATAAAGATATATATTAATATTAATATATATATATTATATTAGAAAGGATGAGAAAATAATAATAATAAAATATAGTGAATATATAAATAGGATCAATTACTTAAATGTAAATAAATATAATATATATACTTATATATATATATATATAATATATATATATATATATATATATATATATTATATATATATATATATATTTATAATATAATATATATTAATATATATATATATATATATATATATATTATATATAGATATATTAATATACTATATATATATTATATTATATATATAAATAATTATATATTATATAAGTATATATATAATAATATTAAATATTATATTTATAAATATATAATTAATATATATATAATATATAATATATAATATATAATTATAATATATAAATTATAATTATGTATATATATATATACAACGGTTATATATATATATTAAATTATATATAATATATAAGATATATACTAGTATACTATAGTGAGATTGCCATTTCATTGTCACGGTCTGATAGAAACGCAAAAACTCGTGATGATATTCCGGTTCCTTGTATGCATATTTCTGAATTGCCAATGCCCTCGAAGAAGTGCGAGATAAAGCATGTAGAGTAGTAACGAGTACGTTGTGTATCGTACTATTTCCATAAGTGTGAAATAAACCTGAGAGCAATCAATTACTGTGGAAACACGTCGTACGGATTCCTATATGACAAGAGGATTCTCCGATGTTCGGGAAGCGGATAGCGATATTGCACTATGTGAAGCGCGTTCAACTTACAGGATTAAAATTCACCTACTTGCTCATATTTTACCGCCACCTCATTTTTATAGAATTAAAAGTATATAATGATGGAGAATTTAATTAGAGAGAAATACTAGTATCTTATGAATCCTTTATTCCAAGCTGTCCTCCAATCACCATCGTCTATAGCTTATGTCCATATATTATGGGTATCATTAATATGGATGGATGTACCACATAATCCGGACGCCTTTACCATGAGTATTATAGAAAAATTGTTTAAAGCATTAGATACCCCATATGTGAGAATCATTGCTAAAGCAAAGTGTGTATTCTAATTATTTTAACGTTAAAGAAAAGAGAAAATAGCATGTCTTCAAGTTTGATATGGATAATATTTGAAAACATATTGATTAAGAGTCCTTATGAGTTCAGAAAGTAAAATATTCTCTGTAAAGTCCCGATCTTTGTTGCATACGGAAAGAACCTTTAGAAGCAGTGACAGTGTTAATGTCGTATGGTTCTGTGGTTTTATAAAGAAGCGGAGAAGCTGTAGTAAGTAGGCAGTGATTGTCGAAAGTAACTGTATCTGCGCCTAAGTTTACTAATTCTAACAAAATAGTGCCTTTATTGGTCAATTGCGGAAAGGTATTTCCGAAGAAAAGTGTAGTCCGAGTACGGAATAAGATAATCGCTTTATCTTCTCAGGTAATAAGTGCTAAATTTCTCTGGAGTGAAAGCACCATGTGTTGACTGTACCATTTACAGGGTAGAAATTAAATATACCTTGAGTAGAAGGAATATCTCTAAGTCCGTAGAAGTATAAACATTATTAAAGAAAGGGTGTCGTCTATGAGACAAACTTCAATGGCTTTCTACAATTGTATCTAGAAGATTAAGGCATTCTTGCAATTGGTGCGACGAGTGGTAGAGAGAATTAATTTCAAATTGGTGTTGTTTTCAAGTAATTTCACGCGATATCCGGTCGTGTTGTGACAGAAGATAGAGAAGGATGAGGAAAATTGATGTTAAATCTCCTGTAAAGAATTAGGAATGGTATTATTAAAAGAATGGATATTGAGTGTGTTCAGAAGGATGTTTAGAAGTATAATTATATGGTGTATGGGAGGCAATTACTTACCATTGATGTAAAAATGTACTTTCAGCTTTATCCATTACTGTCACTGACCTAAACAATCTATTTCTGAATGCTGCTAACACTTCCCTCTGTCAGTTAAACTCATTTTTACTTATACTTTATTAATTAATATATTATCCAGTTTCATCAAAATAGAGATGAATAATAAATTAGTATGTTCAGTTGTAGGATAACTACAGAACGACACCGACCCCTGGAAAGAGTTATTACATGCTCATTAATTTATGGACCATTGTAATGTCTTGAAAAGAATACCGACTAATTAGATAATATGAGATAAGCTTGTGACTAGGACGCTACAATGTATGGTTATATGAGCAAGTGGTCATGCTCCTATTACAGAGGTTGACACTAACACTAATTATATTTAATAGGTAAAATAGAATAAAAAATAACTACGGTAGGGTAGGGTATATCGATTATATATTAAGGGAATGTACAGTTAGTTGTGTATAGTATACACTAAGGATTTAAGCGCGTTATTTATCTACTATAATGTGAGACCTGATAGAGGGGTTGTTGGTGACACTGCTAGGTTGACTCGGTAAGTTAGTTATTAAAGACATTATATCCTAGTATATATGTGGAGAGTAGTATATATTGAGCTATAGATTAACATAGAATAAGCCTAAATTATTAATGATAATATAAAAAATAATGTAATTAAATAAATAAATAGGCACTATTCCGCTATTTAATGAATTGGTTCTTTAAAAGGATGTTACATAAAAATGTTACATATCGAAATATCGCTGAACCCCTACATCTCTAAACCATTAACACTGTGACGTCGTTACTTAAACTCACAAATAAAACGAAGAGAAAAAGTGGCACATGTTGCTATTTTAACTCATTAATTTATATGGAAATTGTTTTCATTTTTTTTTATTATTTTTATTAAGGGGCTTCGAGCCGACGTGGACCAGAGGGGGGAATCCCCCCCGTCGTCCCCCCTGAGCCGAAGAGACCCTGACTTTACATCTTGCGATTAATCTTGGGTATTCCTTTAGTTTAAAAAAATAAAAAAAAAATATTGGGCAACCCTTGTCGCTCTATTATTGCCTTAAATAATCGGAAAAAATCATACACGCTCGTTCGATAATATCCCGCGTACAAATCCTTGGTCAAAGCGAAAGTCCATAAAAAAAATATATACGTATATATAAGAACGAAAATATTCGAAAATATAAGTATAATATTTATATATAACATAATATATATAAATTAATTATATATATATATATAATAATAATAAATAATTTTATATAATATTTACTAATATATATAAAATATATATAAAATAAATATATTATATATAATAATATATTATATATAAACATTTGTTTATTATACAAATTCAGTGAACTACGTCACTACTGACAAAACCCACAATCAGAAACTTTTGGCTTCCAAATGTGTGGCAATTTTTCAAGAAAATGACTTTATGCGAGTCTTTAGAAAATTTGAAGTGAAAAACTGTTGTGTTAAAATAATTGATCTAAAAAAATTTTAATTTTATTATATTTTTCAGTTCTCTATTCCGATTAGAAAAAACTGGGACTTTTATAACAAACTAAAGTGTATTAAATCTTCACATCTAACTGTTAGATTATCTTTAGAAACTCGTCCTGTTTCCACATCAGCCATATCTTGAGATCATTGCTATCTATTTTCAAATTTTTGTTAAAAAGACCAATATGCCAAAAAATATATAATTATTATATATATAATATATATATATATAATATTAAATATATAATATATATATATATAATATATATATATATATATAATATTATAATAATATAATATATATAATATATAAATATATATATAATTATACTTATGTAATTGCTATATTTTGCAATTATGATATTATATTACCGCACACTGTTGTTCCAACTTCACATGACCCTTTTTCGGTTTTTGATTAGGATAATATTCATTAATAATTGCACAATATTGTATCGCTTTTCTCTTATGTTAATATAAACTATGCTAACCATTTAAGCTTATATAACTACAGTAAAGAATTAACCGCCAGAGTCATTATTCACATTCTAATATTATCAACCATTATCTTCATAAAAGAGACTTACTATACCACTCTGCTACAATTATCATTTTGAGACGGGAAATAATTCTCTATAAATGGCGCATTCCTCCAACGCCTATTTCTGTTCGTTATTTGCATCTTCCGTTTGCTTTTTCTTCTATTTTACGGGAGGTGGATATCTCATATCAAACATATGATACATAAACAAATTTAAGTCCATTAAAAACATAATAAACATTGCAATCTACATATATAATCGACATAAATAGACTAATCCTATTGAGTTGAATAGTCTTTGAAGCCAATTATATATATATATAATATATATATATTGATATCTATATATATTAATATAATAATAATTATATAAAATAATAAATCATATATATATATTAATATCTAAATAAATATATCAAATTATTATATATATAAAAATCTACATATAAATATATATATTATATTATCCTATTCTGAGCCTTAAGGATTGTGAGGTGTAGTGGGGTGAAGATCGCCTCTCTCCCAAATTCTGGTTGCATCCACGTCCTCCAAGGATTGTGTTCCAGCCCGCTAAGAAATTCCGAGAAACGCCTTAATGAAAGAAGCACATTGGTCCTCCACATTCATGACGAAAAGGGGCCGATTCTTCTCTTATTGATCGTCACTCTTTCACTTTCATGACTGAAAAGGAGCAAATTCTCTTTTACTGACGTCACGGATTGGTACGTTATCATTCAATCGTCATAAATATACTTAAGTTACTCACTTGTTTTCTGCATTTTATCTATATTATCTATATGCATTAAATCTATTATTTTTCATTGTCATATAATAAAATAATAATAATAATAATAATAATAATAATATAATAAAAAGAAAAAGATAATAATAATAATATAAAAAAAATAATAATAATAATAATAATAATATAATAAAGAAAAAATGACTATGAAAATTTTGAGCTTCAATAACTGATTACTTGCTTTTCTATTGTTCTCGATTTAGCAATTTTGCATTTTCAAAAAGGGAATTAACTCAAAATTGAATTAAAATTATATATAAATTATATATATAATAATATGATATATAATTAAAATATAAATAATATATATATATATAATATTTAATAATATATTATATATATATTACTAATATATTATATATAATATATATATATTATTATATAATATATATATATTATATATAATAATATAATATAAATATATATAAATATATTATATATATAATATATATATATTAATATATATATATAATATCATATATATATATATTATTATATATATATATACTATATATATATATATTATATATAAGTATATATATATAAATATAATTATGACAGTGTTATCTGTGGTCCTTTCCTTTTATATATAATTACTATATATATATATATATATATATTATTGTAACGGCCTAAATGGGCAAGATTAGTGTAATTATGTATGACTAATGCATCCTGTGAGCTTTATTTATATACTCGTGATGGCTAACTAGAGTCGGTAGCTGCGTTAGCTGGTGAGTAGATTTGAGTTGAGAAATTGTGTATACTAAGTCAATTAATAACTCTTTTGAGTTAGCATCTGCGTTATCGCAGTAGGTGTGAGGGTTAGTGAAGGTGGTATACTCACCTGGGTAGAGTGAAATTAAATTTCCGAGTGACCTCGCGCTCGAGTGGAGGAGCTATTGCGTGCTTCCAGACGCTGAATTACTTTCATTATAGGTACGTATACCTGTATATAAAACGTATACAGACGCGAAAATTCGTATTATAATTGTATGACTTCTGCTACTCGATTTTCACTTATATAGATGCTATACTGGGCAAGCATATTTAGAAATAATTAATTCATACTGTGATAAGATTATCGATGAGATATGCTGGTTAAATTGAGGCGATTACCTCTATATGTTGTAGACAAACCGGTGCTTCACTGGTAATAATTACTTATCGATCTCCCATAGTGGGAGCAGAGTATTCAAGCAGTCCTCTTGCGTCTAGTGGTAATGTATGCTATAGATGTATCCATACTCAATCTAGCCTCCGGTGGAGGAGCAGATACATTTTAATTACTTAATGCATCTACTGTCCGGGGAGGAGCGAAGTGAGCGAAGTGAGAGTATTTATATAGTATCATGATCTCCTCAATAGTACGCGGATATTCTATAAAGTGGGTGCGGTTCCCTACTAGTATAACCAGGAATCCCGAATGGTAGGATATATAGAGGGCGTCCGATTATATAGAGAACTTCTAATTGGAGATATGAGAATAACGTTAACTTACCGACAGCTCCAGTATTTCATCTGCTATACTTTACTGAACTGAACTTTATAACATCACCTAATTGAATAATATACTTACCTTCATCTTGTAGGTTACTATATCTACTTTTCGATGGAAAGCTATGAACTTAAGAGTGAGATTCTTATAAGTATTGCAGACTTAGTTCGTTTTACTTAGGTAGGAATTCGTGGTGATTTGTAGGCGATGAATGTAGCTATGAGATACTATTGTAGAATTGACTATGTAAAAGAGAAGAAGGAGCATTTTGCTCCTTACTCCCTTCTTTATTTAATTGTTAACTTAATATGCCTATAAGTGTCTCCATTATAATAATTCCAATAAAATGAGAGCACTATTACGCCTAATATGTTATGTAAGAGTTGGCAAAATTTTAAGATGAGCTCACCATCAGTTCCTATCTAAACTCTCTAATGAGAAATTATGTCTAGAATCTGATACTACATAAAAATACAAAAGTAAATGACTTACCTACAAATTAATACTGTAGTTCTCTGATCTTCTAAGAGTTTTCTAAAACTTCTTGATTCTGATATAGACCTATCTCATTAATTATTCCGATGGGACAGAACGAGGATATTATTCTTATATCCAGCAGCTGTTAGCGATTTAATATAGTTGCCGCAAATGGCATCTAATTTAATATAGAGTCGAGAGCACTCTGTGTCGTTATACGCGACCGTGGTGTATATGACCTATGGAATATTCATATAAGGTTATGTTATAATTACGTTAACGACCTACCATAGTATAAACCTTAACCTGGTTTGTCATACAATGAGTCTATGAAGACTGGATAAGTATGCTAAGATCATGGTCACAGTGCAATAAGGAGTGTCCTTATTAGATTAAAACTATTACTAAGATGAGTGTCTTGCCTCTGCATATAACCTGTAATCCATTCTTACTCCTACTTTGAGATCTATAGTGGAAAAGCACGATAGATTGTAAGACAGACATAGTGTCACAGATATGAATATCATAGTCAGTTAACAAACTGCCCGCTGAAAAACATTCTTGTGGGTCTCATTGTAAACTTTGTAATTGATACTGTGTGCTTTCCAATCATTGTCATGTGTGTTGCTCTTGTCCTCGTATACGCAAAGAGACATCTAAGCATCAATAGATATATGTTACACTCTAGGGACGTCATTGTATTTAGTTACGTTATCACGTATAAGTCATGTAAAAACTAAGATTAGGACATAGGTATACTACGAATGATTCGAGCAGACTATATATATGAATGAGACATGGACAACCCGAATAGGCAGGAAGTGACAGTATAAAATATTGTGACGTACACTAATATAGAAGAATATAGCTTATTAATATAAGTAAGAAAGATAAAAGAAA
>JABUQX010093901.1:0-2500 GCA_015478945.1 Trachelipus rathkii | reverse complement strand
AACTTAATTATAATGTTACAAAAAGGATAAATCATGTCTTATGTATATAATGTCTAGGTCCATAATTTTGATAGCGGAAAATGATTAAAAAAAAAAATAAAAATAAAAAAAAAAAAATAAATAAAATAAAAAAAAAAAAAAATCCAAAAAGGGCATTAGGGGAAAGTCAATATTTAAATATCAGCGTATATATAAATATTTATATAGGTGAGGCTACGAAGCCGACGTAATGGACAGATGAGGTGAGACGTTTTCCATACCTAGTAGGTGTATGGAGGTTGAGTATAATAGGACCCCGCTAACATACCCACATATTACCAAGTAAGCGGTGTTTTACCTAGGTAAGATCCTTCACGTATAAAATGATCAGGAAATATAGTCTCAAACCCATATATAATATATAGTATATATATATATACGTCGTAGTCCCCCAGTGAGAGCAGGTACCACCGACTATACTTTGCGTCTTTGCTATATATTACCTTGTAGATAATTTACTTATTAGTTAAATATAAAAAAATCTTTTCACTTACATATGACATACGCTGATTCTAATATGTATTAGTTTTCTTGTACATATCTTATTTGAAATAATATAAAAATAAAAAATATAAAAAAAAGTAAAAATTTTTTTTATATTTTCCATGCTAATAATTACATTAACGATTTGTATTCATAATATTTATCTATAGTATTTATTGTATCTATACTTATTAAGTTTCGATAGATTAATTATCATCGAGTATAAAACTTTATATTAGTTCATACTATAATATAATAATATATATATAATATATAATATATATAAGATATAATATATATATATATATATATATTATATTATATTAATATATATATTATTATATTAATTATATTATATATATATAAATTATATTATTATAATATATATATATATATATTAATATATATTATATATATATATATTACATATATTATATATAGAAAACTTCCTTTTAATAATATAATTAAACCCATATTATATATTACTGAGATATATATTATCGATAACATATGTAATCAATATTTTTACGTATATAGATTTACAATAGTAACTATAATATAGGACTATACATATAAGTATTGCCTAAAAACATATATTTTTCTTATAATAACTTAAAATGAAATATATTACCCAAAATATATAAATTCACTGTGACAAAAAGATGTGAAAAGAGTCAGGTCTTACTCAGTGATACCTCAGAGACTAGTATATATATAGGACTGAACGGAAGACTTATTTGTCCCTACCTCTAGTCCTACGTACTCTCGTGAATCCCCTAAAAATAAAAGTTATTAATAAGTTAAAATTTATTTTAAAATTATATATAATTAATAATAATAAAAATGTAAATACTAATTAGATATAAAAGATGCACTATATGTATTATAGTAACTCTAGTCTACTATATCTTATATATTGTCATAATAAATTTAAATGTTACTTTATCTTATACAGTAACCTGCAAGTTATCGAGTAGGCGTTCGTAGACTATTTCGATATATAATTTAGTTACTTTGATATGTAACTTCCTTTTAAAAGATAAGTTAGAGGCTGACCTTATTATATATATATATAAAGTAGTATATATATATATATATAAATATAGTATATATATTTTTGTAATATACATTAATATTAATATAATATATAATATATATTAATAATATATATATCTCCTTGCATATAATATATATATATGAAAACTAGATAAAGAATATAATATTTATTTGTAGTAGAGTATAACAAGAATACTAATTATACTCTGTTTTATATATATAAGAATATATATATATAAATTATTATATATATTTATATATATATTAATAATATATAAGATATGATATTATATTAATATAGATTAAATAGCATATATAATATATATATATATATATAATATTAATATAATATATATATTAATATTATATATTAATAATATATATAATATTATATAAATTATATATTAATATGTAAAGTAGAAAATGTTATGTTATATATTAAATATATATATATTAAATATATAGATATATATATTAATATATATATAATATATATAATATAGATATATAATTAATATGATCTAATATATATATATTAATATTTAATTAATATATAACATATATTATACAAATAAATATAATAAATATATATATAATATAATATATATTAATATTATATTAATATAATATATATAAATATATAATATTATATAATATAAAATATATATATATAAATATATATATAATATATAATATATTAATACTAATTATATATATATATATATATGAATCTGACTGTCGTCGGGTTGGAAGCTAATTAAAAAACAGACTGAAGGATGTAATATGAGAAGAAGAAGGAGTGAATATAGAGATTTAGAAAGAACTAGTAAAGAGATAAAAACTACTAGATAGAGAGCATAGAATTCAATAAATATATTTAATTAATATTTAGTAATTGGAGAAGAAATTTTAGTAAATCTGA
>JABUQX010093900.1:0-2500 GCA_015478945.1 Trachelipus rathkii | reverse complement strand
ACTCCTCCCCCTCCTCTCTTTCTTCCTCCTCAAACACTAACACTTTACTCTTACCGGGATTTATTTTAAGCCCCTTTTGTCCGCACATTCTCTCAAACTCCCTCACCAAATACCTCAACCCTTCCGCGCTCTTCGCCACTAGGACAGTATCATCCGCAAACAGTATCATGTTCACTTCCCTTCTATCATTCCCATTTGTCAATTTATATTAGTCCACCCCCCCTATCCCCCCACTCACCATTCCTCTCTGAAAACAAATCCCTCCTATAAACAAAGTGTGAATAGCCAGGCGACATTTACACACCCCTGCCTTCAACACTTAAACAGAGGGGTGAGCACCCTCGAGGGTCTCGGGAAGAGGAAGAAGGGGGTTCTCTCGCCACCCCAAACATCGTCACTCTCCCTCCTAACACTTCTCACACACATTTCTACTATTCTGTTTTTTAAAAATGCCCTAAGAGTACCTTTACCTAAATTCTCTACCCCCACTCCAATTTTCCTCCAACACCCTTCCACAATTTCACCTCTTTTCACTCTAATCATATTTTGCTTTTCTCTAAATTTCTAAAAAACACCCATACACTTTTCCTCCTCTTCCAATATTTCTCCACAAAGCATTCTATCTTTAGTGTAAAACACTTTTGATCCACACACCCGTTGCTTCCCTCCCCTAAAAATCCTCTTTGCTGTTTGTTCTATCCTCCCACACCCTTCCACATTCACCTCTTTTCACTCTATCAGTATTCTACCATACACTTTCCCTACCACACTTAAAAGACATATACCTCTATAATTCCCACATTCCATCCTATCCCCTTTCCCCTTATACAGGGGAACCAAACAACCATCCTCCCAATCCTGCGGTACCACACCACTCCTCCAACATATATTATATAACCTATACAGCCACTCCTCCACCCCTATACCACCCTTCTGTAACATTTCCATTCTCACACCATCCAGACCTGCGGACTTCCCTTTTTTTCCTTTACTCAAGGCCCTAATAATTTCCTCCATTTGTATTTCATCCTCCCCCTCCCTCCCCAATACATTCCCCATCCCCACCTCATGCAAATCTTCCTCCCCTCCCCCACCCACCTCATTCAATAATCCACTAAAATACTCCCCCCACCTCTTCCTCACCCTATCCTCTCCTCCTATCCACTCCCCATCTCCTCCCTTAATCCTCTCCCCCCACCCCTCCTTCTTCTTTCTTTTTTTATTTTACTCTTTCCAAGAACATCTTACTTCTGATTCAAAATTTTCCGCACCTTTCTACACCATCATCTTTTGCCTCTTCTCACTTCGCCCTCTCCACCTCCTTTTTTCTTTCCACTCTAACCCCTTCTATAATAATAACAAATATATATATATATATATATAATATATATATATATATATATATATATTATATATTATATATATATATAATTATATATATAATATATATTTATATAATATATATATATATATATATATGACATAATAAATATATATTAATTTCCAGATATATTTATTTGCATATATATACATATATATGAAACTTATAGATATTTATATATATAGAATATATATTATATATATATATATATATATATATATATATATATATATATATATATATATTATATATACCTATATATATATATATATATATATATATATATAAAATATATATATAATATATATATATATATATATATATATATATATATATATATATATATATATTATTTTTTTTTATAAATTATCACACCTCACGGGCAAAGCGCTATTCAAGGAGGGGGGTTAAAAATCAACAAAACCTATCAACTAACGCAAATCACGCAGATGAGCACAGACGCGGGCTTTAAAGAAGGGAGATTAAATTGAGTAGGAAACACAGAAGATGGAAGAGAATTCCACAGAACAGAGGTGGCAGGAAAGGAGGCACCGCAGCGAACTAGTCTGGAGTTGCTAATATCAACACAAAACTCATGTGCCGATACAGCACCCCTTGTGCTACGAGGGCGTCTTAAAGGAGGTGGCACGCGAGTGGAAAGCTCCCTCGAGCACTTGCCGCTACGGTACCTATAGAAAAGAGATAAAGCACCAACATCGCGCCGCAAAGATAGAGGGTCAAGTGAACTAGAAAGAAACGGACAGTTTATAAGTCTTTTTGCCTTTGACTCGACCCTATCCAGAAGCCGGGTGAAACCTGAGCCCCCCCAGATATGAGAGCAGTACTCCATACAAGGGCGGATGAGGCCCTTGTATAACTGGAGTAACTGTGGAGAGGAAAAAAAGTCTCGCGCAGTCTAAACAGAACTCCCAGTTTCTTTGAGGCAACCGTTGTGATGTGAGGTTTCCAAGACATTTTTTTTGTTTATTAATGTTAAGGCCAAGGATGTTTCATATTGTCAACAGGAGAGACGAAAGAACCGTCCGTCGGAAGAGATAGGAAAGTTAGAAGGTTTTGTCTTAGAGAGGGAGATTTGAAGAAGTTGAGTTTTTAAAGATT
>JABUQX010093899.1:0-33032 GCA_015478945.1 Trachelipus rathkii | reverse complement strand
AAAAAGAGAGAGATCCACCCCATTCGTGGACAGATTTTGACACTTTTTTGAAATCATATTTTAATTTATTTATTTCGTTTTATTTTATTTTTACTTAATATAAGTAACTGTTTTATTTATATTTAAGATTAGCTATATCGTCTATATAAGAAAATGTTCTATATGAAAAATAGGGCTTACATAAATACAAGATACAATGGTCGCCCAATTCACCCATCATCAATTTTTATATACAGGGGGGGGGATGAATCGGGCCAAGTTAGGCCCAGCGGATTTAACGCTCCACTACCTTATGCACTGTTTGGTAACATGATTTAGTTTGCGCACTCTCTAAGAAGCTAACATAAGCTCAACTGTATACACTGAAAAAAATATATATTAAAATTTGTCCATAACTTTTATTTAAAACAAAGTAAAAAAAACTCGGCATTTTTTCAAATGTGAAATTCTATTAAAGGACATTTTAATACACTAATTTATTATATTTTTAAAAATATAAAAACTCTCTAGAATTAAAGATAAATCTAAATAAACCTTGTAGTACTACTACCACGATGAGCAAAAAAAAAAAAAAAATTTTTTTATTTAGTCACCCGCGGGAACGCTATACTAATAAGACTCGGGCTGGATATCCGGTATCCGGCTAATTAACTATCCGATATCCGGCCGGATATCCGGTTACCTTCCAGCCGGATATCCGGTATCCGGCTAATTCATAATCCGGACCCATCCCTAATATGGATATATATATATATATATATAAGGTCCTATATAGTTATATAGTATATATATAATATATATATAATATATATATATAGTATATATATATAATGTACTATATAATATATATGATAGTATATATATATATATATATATATATACGACGTATAGTATGTGGAGTCTTTATAAGTGGTTGACTCCGTTAATATTAGGTTAGGTTAATTTAGGTTAAGCTTGGTTAGGTTAGGTTTAATTTATGTTTTAGGTTAGGTTAGGTTAGTTAGGGGTTAGTTCGACCAAAAATTTAATGTATTTTACCCTAAATATTAAAATACGACTACGATTACTTTATTGATTTTCACTCCTGGCGTCAACCACTTATAAAAATAGCCTATTTATATAGTATCTATATCTATATATATATATATATATATATATATATATATATATCGTTATAATGATATATATATATAATTAGCGGTCGGCGTCTGCGGGTGCTGTGTGGCTGGGCGGGGACGACGCTTGAGGACGATAACGTTGGTGTGCTCAGGCGACTCTCCCACCTAATGGGGCAAGGACTCTTTTGCAATTATTTTTTTTTGTAAGATCAGCGTCCTATAGAGGTCGGCTCATAAGGCACATGGGGCGGTCAGACAGAGGGGAGATAGAATAATAATGTGGCAGATTCTAAGATATAAGAGAGTTGGTATTAAAGAGTTTTAACATGTAAAGGTGCGCGCTCGAGCCTGGCCGTGGAGGGTGAAGCGGCCACTCCCTTTGAGGGGTAACTCGGACCATCTGTATAATTATATATGTGTGACATTTTAAACGTATAGAATTTCAATTTTAGTATTTGGTGGGAGAGTGTGGTGTTACTAGCTAATATTAATAATTATTTAATCATATTAAAATTCGTCGAATAAGGTAATAAGAAATGTCAATATTGAGTAAAGGTATAAGATAAGAAGGTAAAAATAGATGGGGTGGGTCCGAGTTGCTACCCGCGCCCTCTCGCTCAAGAGAAGTGTCTCGATGTATAGAAACACTTATCAATTGCGTTCGGTATTGATAGGAAAATTTCCCTATTTGTAAAAAATTTTCACTTAATATAAGTAACTTTTTATTATATTTAATTAGATTATACGTATAAAAATGTCAAATAATAATACGTAAAATACGAAAAACAATGGTGGTCGGATTCACCCCTTCATCAATTTTTACGGCGGTGTGAATCGGACCAAGTTAGGCCGCTCCGTGATTTTGCCACGTAATACTGTTTAGATCAAAATTTACTTTTGGCCAGTTTAAAGCTAAATACTCGTAGTGGGTATCCACTGAAAAAATAATTGAAATCCATCACAATTTTTCATTTTATACGAAGTTAAAAAAAACTCACATTTTTCAAAAGTGAAATTCCTATTGAAGGACATTTTGTACCCTAATTTCCTAAACATTTTTTAAAATAAAAAACTTTCTAGAATTTAAAGTGAATCTAAATAAAATTGTAGTACTACGCGTGGCTATTAAAATGAGCGAAAATTTTTATTTTTATTTTTTTATTAACAACTTTTTTATTTTATTTAGAGTGGACCAAATCACCCCTCCTAAAGAGGCAGGCCCGGTCACCCCGCCCGACGCTATACTAATATATATATATATATATATATATATATATATATATAGTATATATATATATATATAATAAAAATTTATATAATTATTTTTAAAATATATAGTATATATATATAATAATGTATATATATTATAATAATATATATATTATTATATATATATATATATATATATATATATACTATATATATATATATATATTATAGTAGTATATATTAGTAATAATATTATTATAATATATATTATATAATATATAATAGAGTAATATATATATATATAGAATCTTGTTGATAAGAGTCATATTCCAAGTCTAATTCTTCGAGCTTTACTTCAATTCATTTTCAGATTTGATATGCATTTTTATATTTACCCGCGTTGTTAAAATGGAAATATATTTTAAAACAATTAGATAAAACAAATCTATCTGGAAAATTGTAATTACAGTAATGTAGAATTAAAATAAATATTCTTAAATACAATTTTTTAAAAATTTTACCATTTCTTACACCTAACGCGCATTTATACTAGTGTTAAATTAACACTCAAAATTACATCATTTCAAATAAATGATGAGACTCTACATCAAGTAATCTACTCTTTAAACTTAAGTTCTTTACAATTTATTCTGACATTTTCATTTATTTATTCTTCTGGCTAGCATTAACTATTACAAAACTACCTTGTTCAACATTAAAATACTAAAACATGCTCTGATTAATATTTCTTTTATTTTTTTTTTTTTTTTTTTTTTTTTTTTTACATAGATTACACAACCTCCTCTCCCGGTCTTAGCCCTAATCAAGGAGGAGGTGTAACTTCACGTTAACGTCCGAGCAGGCGAGGCCACAAGCCCAAGGAGAGAATAGCTCACATTCTCCCACCCGACCAGTTGCGAACCTGGGACCCTCGCTTTGTTGGGCGAGTGCTCTAACACTGAGCTATCAGGCGCTTTTTATATAAATAAATAAATATATTTAAAAAATATATATATATATATATATATATACATACATAAATACATATACATAACCTAAATACATATACCATACAACAACATATATATAAGTATAGCTGCAAGAATATAAATATACTATTATTATTAATAATATCAGCTATCATTAACTATCATTATCAACTACTATCACTAACAGTATTATTAACGATAACATTAATACTAACAAGAACCGAATTATTAACATGTAGTAGCTGTGGTAGTGGTGTTATTACTAGTTTATTATTATTTTATTGTATTTATTATTATTTATTATTATTATTATTAAATTATAATTATGTATTATTATCTGTTCTAATAATTTATTAATCTATTATTATTATTATTATTATATTATTTTTATTATTATTATTATTATTACTATCACCATTATTATTATTATTATTATTATTATTATTATTATTATTATTATTATTATTATTATTATTATTATTATTATTTTGACACAATTATTATATTATCATTTATTATTACACTAGTTTTTGTCACTATATGTATATGTTATTATTACTGCATAGTTAGCAAGATTAATAAATGAATCCCAATCTCTAGCAACCACCATGTATCGAGCAGTCCTCTTGTTGAGCCTGAAAATGAAGATTCGGAGAGGTGTCATAACCACACAGTTTACAACTTAAATCAGATTCCATTTGATCAAATTAAAACATTCGAGAAGTATTCAAATATAAATTTCCAAATTTTCAAAAGTTCATTAGCTATATCAAATTTTTATAGCTTCACCGAAGATATCATAAAGTTATTTTAATTGATAGTAATAGTAATTAATATTATTAAAGTTATTTTAATAGTACTAAAGCAGGACTTGCAATCAAAAATGCTCCCAATAAAACCAAAAAAGCAAACCTAAAATACCCAATTACATATTTCAATATTGGAATTTGGGGGAAAAAACGGTAATAGTTTAGCCGAGGTGAATAAACTTTACGTAACTATTGTATTAAAACTATAAACTTTTAATTTACAGAAATGGTATCAATAAATTCTTTGAAGTTTTTTTTACCGATTAAATGCATATTTTTAATAAAAATATGAAAAATTAGGCTCCGAAAAAAAAAAATGACTGATTTCGGCGTTTTTTTTTTTTGGGATTAACACTATGATGTTTGTTTCTGGATATTTTGTCGCGTTATTATATTTATCGATAAAATAATTTCTTTCGAATAATTTTTTACCTGATTATCAAACGATTGCAATTGAAACCTTAATAGTAATATTTAATACTGTGATTGAGAATAAACGCATGATGCGATCGATAATAAGACTGTTAGATGTAAATGTAATTGTACTAAGACTCAGAAGGGTGAAGAAGATGTTTAAGTCGTCGATATGATATATATATTGTAGCTGTGTGTTCGTAGGGGGATTAGAACACATACGAGATAGATAAATGACAGAATTAGATGGAAGATCATGATCGGCCCTCGCTAACTTATAGATTGATAGTAGAGATTTAAGGCGCCTGAATTGATATTTTTGCTGCTCGGCTGTCGATGGATGGTAGTGAGTCGGTGGTCGAGTGGTATGTTGCAGTATGCGCGCACGACTAGTGAGGGGGTGTGCTCAGGTATAGCTGATTGGGAGGCGCTCTAGTATACGTGACCGCTTGACGTGAGTAGTATCCGCTCGTTGGCGTATCTATGGTCTCGGCGGGACGTGTTAGGCGTGCGCATGCGTGACGTAAGTCGTGCTGGTGACGGTTGTGATCTGTTAGTAGTTAGTCTGTGTAGTTCTGGATGCTCGTTGTATGTTATGAAGTCATCGTTTCTAGGGGGCGTCATACGTTGTATTGGTTATGTGTTCATCTTGGATATGTGATAAATGTATCCGTTGTAGCTAGATGAAGTCTAGTGGTCGTTTATCGCGAACGCGGGAGTTGCGAGAGAGGTAGAGGAATGGATGAGAGAGGGGGATCGAACGATGAGCGGATAGTAGTGATAACAGTGAGAGAGGATGTAGAGAGGTAGAGAGATGAGAGAGAGAGCGGAGAGGGAGACTGGAGGAGCGGAGACTAGGAAAGAGGAAGAGCGAGAGGGGAGAGGTTAGGGGTAATCACGAGGTCTTAATCAGACCAGATAGTATAAACTCGTATCTACGTAAACGTAAACTTTTACGACAACGTACGTATGTCCATATAGGTTAGGATGTATGTTCTAGGTCGATCGCAGATATGATATATCGCTCTTAGTATATATATTATATATATATTATAGTATATATATTAGTATATCATATTAGCGGCTCGTAGTACTATGGCTGTTATGATATATCTCAACAGTCAAGTCACTCTGGTAGATATAGAGATAGTATTCTTTTGAGTGTACCCATAGTCCGTATCCGTCAGTATAACTTTGTATACTGCGAGAGCATCGCCGCGATGAACCGTTATAGTAAGATTGCGTAGGGAGACATATCACGAAACGTCAGGATTTTCCGCGTTCGTAAACTGTGACGTCATGACTAATTTTTTATTGAATATATATATATATAATTAATATAATATATATATTATATATATATATATATATATATATATAATATAATATTATATATATATATATATCACCGGCGACAATTTAGGGGGCTCGAGCGACGGGGAACAAATGGGGGAGCTTTTTCCATACCGCCGTTAGGGGAGGGGCGGAGGACGCCCCGCGACACCCAAAATACCAAAGAGCGGGGTTCCGGGAGACGCTCCCCGGAGGGGGGAAATAGTCCCCTACCCCGTCGTTGCCCCGAAGGCGAGAGACCCGACTCCTGCCATCGAGCGGTCTAACCTTGGGGTACGCATTAGTTTAAAAAACATTCTTTTTTAAAAAAACAACTAATGTGTACCGCAAGGGGCTAGATCGCCCGATGGCAAGGAAGTCGGGGTCTCTCGGCCTTCGGGGGAACGACAGGGTAGGACTATTATTTCCCCCCCTCCGGGGGAGGGTCTCCGGAACCCCCGCTCTTTGGTAATTTGGGTGTCGCGGGGGGTTCTCCCCCCCCCCCCTGCCATACGGGGTATGGAAAACGTCCCCTCCAGCTGTTCCCGTCGGCTCCGAGCCCCATCATTTGGGGCCGTGGATATATATATATAATTATATATATGTCTATACTATATATATATATTATATATATATATATTATATATATATAATATTATATATATATTAATATATATATATCATATATATAATTCGATAAAATGTCATGACGTCACAGTATACGTAACGCGGAAATCCTGACGTGTTAGTATGACATCACGCGGAGCTTGCATATAAATTTCTACTTGACAGGTTACCGTACATAATTATATACTATATATATATATATATATATAAAAATATATAGCACATATAGAGTTGTAAAACATGTATATAAATATATATATATATATATATATATATATATATATATATATAATATTACATTATTATTATATATATTTATATATATAGATTATCATATATATATATATATATATATATATATATATATATATATATATATATATATTAAATTATTTTTTTTTTTACATTAGGTAGAAAATATTTGTTTTCCTATTAATTAATTAATGAAATATTTTTAATTTTTTACGTACATTTTTTTTAAATAAAGCCGTGTTCATTTTTGCATTTGTGCTGAAAAAATGCTCAAGTTTTCGTTCGTTTTCGTCAACCTTAGCGCAAAATCGTAAAAAAATGCTCATCAAACGTAAGGAATTTCTTTAATTCTGTAAGGTTGCTATTTTATACAATATTTTTTATTCTATATTACACAGAATTAGGGACATTTTTTACGTTTGGTGAGCATTTTTTTACGATTTTGTGCTAAGGTTGACGAAAAGGAACGAAAACTTGAGCATTTTTTCAGCACAAATGCAAAAACGAACACGGCTTTAAATAAATTAATTGATAATCGATAAAACAATTATAATATCAATAACTAATAAATATCGATGTATCGATTGGTTGAAACGACCGTCATTCTTCATCCCTACACGAACGAAAAAAAGGCAAAAAGTTACGTTTTTCCTAGCGTTTTTTTTTATATTTTTATTGAAAATATAAATTTAAATTATATATACGCTAATCGGTAAAAAAAACTTCAGAGAAATTTTTGATACCATTTTTGTAAATTATAAGTTTATAGTTTTAATACAATAGTTACGTAAAGTTTATTCACCTCGGCTAAACTATTACCGAAAAAACATTAATAATTAATAGAATTTAATAAATATGCACTTTATCCTCAGAATCTACAATTTTTTTTTAAATGACTTCAAACTTAAACGATACATAGATGGGTCCATTACCTACAAAATGTACAGTTTAGAGTTTTGATTTTTGAATGACCCCAAATTTCAGCAATCTTTGAATTTCAAACCCTACTTTTTTCGGTTTTGAAAATGAAAAATTGTATTAATTTTTTTTCTGGTAATGTGATCTGAAATTTTCAGGGCCTATGTAGTGGGGGAAATACACATTTTTTATTTAGAAAATTTTTGGGTATATGCAGTAGTTTTGGATTTGCCCTTGGAACAAATTTAAAAAAAAAAATTGGGGAGGGGGGGAATTTTAAAAAAAAAAAAAGATTTATCTCACCACTATATATGCTAGGAAAAAATTGATATTAATAGGATAAGTAGAAAAAAAAAAATATTTCAATATTTCACTTTTTCATAAAAATTTTTGGTAATTGTCTAGTATTTGTGACTCCAGTTCACGTACATAGTATATTAAAATTATAAACATTTCATTTACAAAAATGGTTTTAAAATATTATTTGAAGTTTTTTTTCGCATTTGAGTTTATTTTGAGTTAATATTTTCACTAAAAATATTAATATTAACGCTCTGAAAATCATAACAATTCGGCTTTTTTCCGTTCGTGTAGGGATAATGAATCACTGTTGAAATGCGTTTCAGATTATCGATACATCGATATCGATATTATTTTTTTATAATCGATTTTTTCACTAATTTCGAGGAATCGATATTATAGACATAGTGTACGTAAATAGTATCAAAGAAATAAAAAAATTTGTAAAACAATATTTGTGCGTAATATACAATAAAAAAAAAGTACGAATTAATATCACACAAATACGAAATTTACACACACACAATACACACACACACAACACACACACACATATATATATATTATATATATATATATATTATATATTATATATAGAGTATTTTATATATATATATATATATTTAGTATTAATATATTTATATTATATATAATATATATATATATATATATATATATATATATATATATATTATATTATATATATATCAAGCCCAGTAACGGCCATAATCATATACTATAATATATATATAATATATATATATATATACTTATATATAATATTATATATATATATATATATATATATACTATAGCATATATATTATATATATCTATATATTATATATAATATATATTAGTATATATAATATAAATATATAATATTTATATATATATATATATATAATCAGGCCCATTAGGGGGCCTCGAGCCGACGGGGAACAGATGGGGGGACGTTTTCCATACCCCATTAGGGGAGGGCCCCCCGGGGGAAAGGAACCCCGCGCGACAGCCCAAATACGCAACCGAGCGGGGGTTCGAGACCCTCCCCGAGGGGGGGAAATAGTCCCTACCCTTCGTTCCCACGGAAGGCCGCAGAGACCCGACTCCTGCATCGGGGCGGTCTACCCTTGGGGTCCCCATTAGTTTTTTTTTTAAACTAATGGGTAACCCCAAGGGTAGACCGCCGCGATAGGCAGGAGTCGGGTCTCTCGCCTTCGGGGAACGAAGGGTAGGAAACTATTTCGCCGCCTCCGGGGAGGGTGCTCCGGAACCCCCCGCTCTTTGGTAATTTGGGTAGCGCGGGGGTTCCTCCGCCCCTCCCCTAAGGGGTATGGAAAACGTCCGCCCATCTGTTCCCCGTCGGCTCGAGCCCCCTAAATGGACGTGATATATATATATATATATACTATATATATATATATATGTACTTCATACATATATATATATATATATATATATATATATATATATTATATATATATATTATAATATATATATATAATATTTATATATATATATATATATATATATAGTGACTCAATCGCCTCACGAAATCGGCACGAGTCGATCTAATACCGACTCACGCAGCTTGTTTCAACGTACTCGTAAAATTTTCCACTGGTCACAATAAATTTTGCCATATATATATTATATATATATATATATATATATATATATATATATATTATATATATATATATATCTTATATATATTTATATATATATATTATAAGATTATATATATATAATATTATATACTATATATTTATATATATATATATATATATATATATATTATATATAGTATATATATATATATATATATATTATATATATTGCCGTAGTTATATTAATAGAAAAAATATTTATTATTACTTATTATTATTTCTATTTTATTATTACAAATTCGTTTGCGAATTTTTTTTTTTTTTAATATACGTAAACGTAATTTGGCAGAACAATCGAATTGTTGATAATCGTCAAAATATCGATTATCAAAAAGAAGGCGTTTTCGATGTTTGGCACTTTTGCTAACGGAAATTTAGGAAAAATGCTAAAAAGTCGTTCGATTATGGTCATTTTACACAATTAGAAAATGCTTAACCAGAAAAACGTTTAGTAAATTTCCTAAATTCTGTTAGGTTGCTCTTCCCCGTGCTTACCGAATTTTAGGCAAAATGCTAACGATAAAATGTAAACAAATAAGATGGCGGCGTAGTAGTTCGTTGATTTTGATGAATGTTTTCATTCATGAAATTAACTTTAAATTTAATTTTATTCCCAATCGATAACTCCATCACAATAGTTGATCAATTTATTTGTGATAAAACCATTTGTTATTTTTTTTTTTTCCAAAACCACAGTCCCCTCATTAGAAACAGCTGATCAATATTTTTGTAAACAATCGGTCGATTATGCCCGAAATTCGTGCTAAAATGGATTAGCATTTCTTATCGGCGTTTAGCAACAAATGCAAATGGAAACGCTTTAATGCAATCGCATATATAAAAAATCGAAACAAAGCTGCGATAGCGATATCCACTAAAAAACGAGAAAATGCCGTTTAAAATTTCGGAACGTTATTCTTTTATATTTTTCTTTAAAATATATTCGTAAAAATACACGAAAATCCGTAAAAAAAACTTCAAATAATTTTTTAAAACCATTTTTGTAAATGAAATGTTTATAATTTTAATATACTATGTACGTGAACTGGAGTCACCAATACTAGATAATTACCAAATTTTTTTTGGAAAAAGTGAAATATTGGAATGTTTTTTTTTTAATTTTTTGCTTTTGTAATTATGGAAGCAGTGTTCATTTGGGTTTCACGTAATAGCCTATTGTTTAAAAACTAAACATTTAATTTACACACATTTTGTTTTAAAAAATTGCAGTTTTTTTTTTACAAATTGACGTACATTTTAAGCTTATATTTTCAATAAAAATATAAAAAATAACGCTACGAAAACCATAACTTTTTGGATATACTTCATTCTCTCGGTTAGAAGAATCACTGTCGAAACTTGGGTATATGAGGATGGGCCAGAAATAATATACGTTATGTTGAAGTGAGATATGGATATTTGTGGGCGAGAGTTATTCCTCTCGAGCGGATTTAAGGCAATATTGTTCGGATTGACTACTATTGATATCTCGAAAGCCAATAGCCTCGCGCTCTCTCTGCAGAGCAGCCCGACTGCAGCCGTTGCAAAATCGAATCAGAAACGCGCTTCGAAGTTGAAAAAAAATTTAATTACGCAATGAGAGAACAGGAAAATTTGAAGTGCAGCCCGGAAAACGCGGCCGAATGCGAGCCGCGTCGAGCATAGCTTGACAATTGTAAACACAATTGCTAGAAGTTCTATCCGTTCGGGGTCGCTTACTTTTTTTTGGTTTTTACTTTTAAAAATGTCTTAACATTTTTATAAATTCGAATTTATTTTCATGCTGCAGTAGAAAGGAGGTAAGAAGAAGGTGTGTAATTTTAAGTATAATGTGGGAAATAACAGCTTTGGGATAGACTGTTATTTGACGCATACAATCAGCTCTCTCTCTCTCTCGTCGTCTCTCTCTCTCTCTCTCTCTCTCTTTCTCTCTCTCTTCTCTCTCGTCGCTCAGTCTGCTCTCTCTGGTAGTATCCTCTCAATCGGTCTCTCTCTCTGTGCGTTTCTTCTCGGCAGATGGAGGGGCAGCGTTGTACTTCATCTCTCGTTCTCCTGCGACTGCACGCTGCGGCGTGATCTCTCTCGCAGTCTCGCGTTCTCTGCTCTTACTCTCTCGTCGTCTATATATAGAGTGATTAATATATAATATATATAATATATATATACTATATAACATAATATTATATATATATATATATATATATATATATATATATAATATACTATTTATATATATATATATATATATCATATATATACGGTAATATTTAATGTATAATCTGTATATATATAGGTATTATATTTTTTTTTAGTAGTTAATATATATATTAATATATAATTATATATATATATGATATATATATATATACTATATTTTTATTAATATATATATTATATATATATATAGCTTAGCGTAGTTTGTTAGATATATATCAACTGTATGTATCGGTTATCTATATATATATATATATATATATATATATATATACAGTGGCGGCTGCGTCTTTATGGGCTATTGTGGGCTGCAGCCCCTCGAAATTAAAGAATGCCAGGCATATAGGATGTTGCATTGTAGAAAGAAATAGTGAAATTTTGTTGTCAAAGTAAAAGTGATCTGAATTTTTTTTTTAACAATTTTAGTACATAAAATTGAAGTAAATCAATTAAGAAAATATATACAAAGGATATGCAATTTTTCCAACTGCAACTGTGCGTACGATATTTATTTCAGTATATAATTATAAGAAAATGTTGGGCTTCTACTTTTGCCCGACCTAAAATAAGCCAATTTTATAAGTTCTTAAAAATAGAAGACAAGAAAAAGCGCGGGGAGGTGGAAGAGTGGTTGGTGTGTGGAAGCACCGGATGTGTTGTGTTAGTGGGAGGCACATACGAAAATAAAAGAATTCAAATTCCCTATAGTCTTTTTATAATGTTTGCCAGTTTGGCTTCTATTATTTCAAAGCAACTTGGAATTTTTTCTCATATAAAATTAAGGTTCCAAATTTTAACAGAGTTGCTGTAGATTTGTCCCATTGTAATGTCCTTCTTTTAACTTGTATATATAGGCGAGAGTCAGAGACGGACTAAAGTTTCAGTTTATTGCCGCGAGGCAGTAAAGTATCCTTGATCTTAATGTATTCTTCTGAGCCATCTTTACGGTTGGGGGTGGGAAAAAAGGAGTTATTGGGCTTTAGTGTTGTACTTTTTCTTTTATATTTTTTTTGTTTTTTTTTGTGCGAGAATAATAAGGTATCCGATCTGTCACGCGTGAAAATAATAGCAAAACATGAGTATTTACCCGGTGATATAATATACTATTATATGGATATTATGATAGTAGATTATAGTAATAACGGTTCGCAAATGACAAAAAAATTTAAGAAAATACTGTATATTATCTCACTACTATATCCGTCTCCGAGTGTATATTATATAAAAATATCTGTATTATATATATATATATATATAGTATAGTATATTATGACTATTATTATATAAATATATATTATATATAGAGAGAGGAGAGGAGAGAGGAGAGAGAGAGAGAGAGACCAAATCCTAGATAAAGCAGGCAAGTGACCGTTTTTTCGTATTTTGTTTCTTAAATTTGCCACCTCTACAATACATCATTTTATTTTTTTAGGCTTTATTTGCTGCTTTAAATAAAACCCCAACCGAATGTGTTCGAATGCATGCAATCGATACATTAAAAAAAGAAAAAAAGTCGCTATAATTTAATGCACATCATTTAGCAACATAAATATAAAAAAAATTGGCTGAATAGTCCGTTTGATTATAATCCTATCAGATACTTGAATATTTTAGAAAAAGATAATTGATATTTTATTAATATTTCCATCTAAGAGAGTTATCAAGTCTTTTTAATTGCAGAATGTGTTTAATACATAACAAAATCATATATTTTAAAAAAAAAAAAAAAGTTGTAATTTATGCATACACTTACACAATAAATATAACAAAAATTATTTACTAGATTGTCTTATATCTATAGTAATATATATATATATATATATATATATATATATAATATAAATATATATATACTTATATATATATTATATATATATATATATATATATATATATATATATATTATATTATATATATATATTTATAAATATTTATATATATAAATATATAATATTATATATATATATATATATATATATATATATATATATATATATATATATATATATAAATATATATATACTATATATATATATGTATATATCTTATATAGTAGATAGTATTATATAATATATATATAACTTATATATATATATATATAATATATATATATATATAATATATATATATATATATCTATATATATATATATATATTATATATATTATATACTATTATACCTACGCTCCCTCCATGCCATAAGTTTACGACGAGCCGCACTGTATATATATATAATAATATATATATTATTATATATATATAATATATAGTATATATATCGGATATATAAGTATATAGTCATAAATAATTGAGATGGCTAGCTTATTATATATTATATATATATATTGAGTAGAGTAATATATATCTATATACTAGTATAGTATATTAATATAGTATATATATATATATAGATATATATACTATATATTTTTAATAATTATATCATTAGTCTATAGTGGTATAGGTATATATGTATTATATATATAGTATATTATATATTAGATATATAATATCAGGAGTAATATGTATAATAGTGATATAATAGTATATACTAGTAATATATATATATATATTTATAACATATAGTTAATATATAATACAGTATTATATACTACGCGTAGTATCATGGCAGATCTATAGCGTGTATAGGTATATAGTATCTATATTCGGTAGTAATATACTAATTATATAGTATATTATATATATAGTTATTATATATAGTAATGATATATCGTTGTAATCTAGGTATAGTATATAATATATAATATATATATATATTATTGACGCATGGGCGGTCCGCAAAAATTTTTTCCCAAGGGGAGGGGCAAGCTTATTAAACCAATATACAGGGTGTTATCGTTAATCATTGCGAAATAATAAAATGCATGTATACATGAATTCCTCGTGCATATACATACTAGATACATTAATGGTCAATAAATCATCTTCACTGCGAAGAACGGTATTAATGCGCTGCCACATAGGTGTGAAAGGCCTGTTGTTCCAAGATAACAAAAGGTGCATGAAATCGCTATTTGAAACATTATAGTTAGCAAGAATAACGCAGGAAAACTAAATTTGGAAAGGGTAATTAGCGCAAATTCATATCAATTTATTTATTTATTAGAATGACGATACATTTACGCGGTGCTGGCGTAGCACAGAAGAAAATATACAACAGAAATAGTACGAAGCACTGGTGCACTAAGGTTATCAACAAATGTTGAAAATGAGCACGCCCCCATCCACGGGCAAGATACAGAGCCTCTATTTTGGCTTACGACGCATTGATTTTTTCGAAGTACACGTGTGCAAATTAGCCCGTGTGTGCCCGAATTACGTGTCACACAATGCTAGTTTCGGCAATTGATGGCGAGCCTTAATTCTTCGGAGGACTGTTGGAAACTGTTGCTGTATAACCAAATATTTTCAGGTGACCCAACAAGAAGAAATTAATCTCCAATGCAATTTAGTGTCTGGAGACGCCGCGGAGGCAAAGTGTGTACCTCCTGCTGGACCTAGTCGCAACGGCGTGGGGATACTAGCCAGTGTTCAAATAGTTCGAGCAACTAAACTGAAATAAGCTGGAGCGCCGATCGTGGGCAACTCGAAATAAGTGCATTTTCGCGTCTTAATTGTAATGGGACCGCTACTTTTCCGTGGCGTGATACCGGCAAGTCATGTTCAAGCGAGAACTTGGGCATATATCACATTCTCCAAAGTAAGCCTTGGCTCGGGTAAAAAAAGCAATGGACCTAGGTCAGATGGTCGCGTTCAATAAGGATATATCCGGCACGGCTCGATATGACATTGCAATGAAAACTGTGTTGCACATGGCGGCTTTACTATTGCATGTGGGTTCTCATGCAACACCTCATATGTTGATTGTGTGGTATGGCAGTTTGTGATATATAAAGGCGTCTCTGGGGAAATGAGATATTGCCGCCGATCGGTGAAGGGCAAATTTTCTGCTAAGAAATGGTGAGGATTGTCTTGCATTTCTGGTGTTGCATCCCATTCGACATTGGCTCTTTGCGCGCACAAAGCTACTCATGCAGGAAAAATCTGTTTGGTCGACAAGTGCCTGTACTCGTCTGGATGTGATCAAGTTGGTCAGGAAGGTTGATTTTTCAATACCCCTGAAAAACTGCTCAGAATGGAACTTAATGCGTGTTGGTTGGCCAAGGCAATCTTTCTGGTACTGTTGTTGTTAGGGGACTGTCGCCAAGTTCTTTCGTAGAAACCTGTTTTTCGCATCTGGAGTTGATACTGAGGTGCGAGGCTTCTCGCGTGCGATTTTCATTAGTAAGTTTTTTGACAAGACTTCACCATATTACTTAAAGACGTTGATGGGGAAAGACTGTCAGCGAACACTAGTATGATGCGGGATGACACGATTAGGGCACATTTCTTTATGAGAGACGCATGGCTGCTAATCGAAAGGTGCATTCACGGCGAAACCTGTGTTTCGTACAAATCCTGGGTAAAACAAAGTGCAATAGTCGAGCAACACTGCTTTTCACTATTGTGGTGGTAATGGATTCATATTTGGAAATGTGGAGCAACATTTGACCAACATGAACTTCTCGGACGCGCACGGACTAGTTATAATGTATAATATGAGAAGCGAAGGATTACGGAACTAGTAATAGTAGGTAGGTTTAATCGAACTTTCCCTACGCGTACTAAGTTTTGTGCTCATTAATGTTTCTAAAAAAGTTGATGATGTGCGCAAGGGGACGGGCGAATTGGATATTATCTAAAATATGTCAGGCCACATAAAGTTTTCATCACCTTGTAGCCTATTGGCACGCAGACGAGGCGATTTTCGGTGTGAAATGGTTTATCTGACCAATATTTACTCCTTATATTTAACTGATGCAAGGAGTAATCATAGCATAAAGCCATCGTTTTTTCGCTCAATAGGTTAAGCCCCGATAACCCAGGTCGCGTGCTAGGTATACCTTATGTATTTACCAGTGCTGAGCGACTAACTAATAATATTTATTTAGTATATTTATATATAACTATATATATATATATATTCTGTATGCCGCCGAGTTAATAGTACGTAATAAAATATATAGTATATCTTGTCACATCGTCACGACTAAGCTATATTCCACTCACCTATCACGGTATACTCTATGTATTATATATTATAATAGGGGCTGGTGGATGACGTATTATAGATATTATAATCAAATCATATATAGATGATGTGTAGTATGACAGATAGTAGTGTAAGGTAACGTTATAAACTATTCTTTATAATATTATATTTTATTATCTATATATATATGGTACATATGTTAATATATAGGTATATATCGTATATATGTGGCTACTAGTAGTATAATATACATACTGTGATAATAGTTGATTGTCCGCATTACGTATATAGCTAGGTAGCGTTATATTAACATAGTAGCTATTTTGATATTACTAGTGTATAATATTACTATGTTAGTATTAGGCGTATATACGGGTATACCTACGGTCGTGCGCCGGGCTACTTACTATACTACTATATATTAGTATTAGTATTATATAATGATATGAATATTGAGTTATTCAAAAAAAGACAAATCGCAGAGTCCCCAGCAATTTCAGGGGGGGAGCGGGGGCAAAAGGTGCCCCCCTTTGCCCCTATGTTGGCGGACGGGTCTGCCGGCCGAGCCCATTGTATAGTGAGCTCTTGCCTTGGGCTTCTTGCCTTGTTTTTTTCCAACGCTCATACGGCCAGAGTTAATGCTTCTTCTCTTCCTTAAAGTCCTCACGTTTGCGCTTCACCCTGAAGAGATTTGTCTTAGGCTGGGGATTGGGTGGGTTTTTCCTTGTTTTATTTTCCGCCCCCCCCCCTCCTTGAAAAGGGCTCGGCCGGTGAGTGGTGGTTAACTGTAAAATAATATATATATATACTATATAAAATAATATTAAACTATATATATATATATCATATATATATATATAGTATATATATTAATATATATATAATATATAATATAATATATATATATATATATATAGGTTATATAATATATATTCTATATATATGTATATATAGTATATATTATATATATATATAGTATATATATAATATATTATATATATAGTAGTATAGTATATATATATATTATATATACTATATATATATATATAATAATAGTAAGTAGTATATATATATATTATAGTATATAATACTAGTTTATATATATATACTAACCTATATATAGTAATATATAATATAAGTATATATAGATATATATTACTAATATATATAGTATATATATATACGTATATATATTATTATATAATATATATATCATATATATATATATAGTATATGGTTTTAAATATAAAAAAATAAAGGTAAAGTTCCTATTTATTTCCTGCATTATTATTTTTTAGACGTATATCCTGTGATTTTCCATAAAACCACATCGGGGGGGTGACAATCACCTCTGGGTCACAATCACCATCTATCATATTAATATTAATAGGATATATATATCGCATATATCTAGGTGGTATAGTATAATATACGTAGTTATACTATTTATACATCGTTATACCTAGTATATATAGTATAGTATTACTGTATATATATATCTAGGTTATATATATATATATATATATAATATATATATACTGGCCTGTGGCTAAATGTCGGGTCCATTCAATTTAGTGCTGCTGTCATTATCGGGACTCAACTACTCCTTGCTATAAAATTATATAAGGGGTTGTCGGGCGCGTATATAAACGGTGTACGTACCGTGGTAATCTGCTGCTAAGTATAAATTATCTATCTGAGCTATTAAGATAAAGTATACTTTGTATCTGTGTATTATGATATCTATTTATTTGTATGAATATGATAACGAATATGTAGTTTAGTACGCTCTTTTAGAAAACAAGCATGGTAAAAGTTAAAACTAATAGTTAAAAAATCTTTTTTTGTGGCACCGTCATTTCGCGGGTACACGTGCTTTGTTATTAAGATTTGTTTGTAAAACAAAATATTGCGCTCGCGCGCCGCCCGTGTTAGTAAATGTCCCGAACTTAATCGAGAATTGGTAGACACCGGGCGCCTGACTGGTGAACGTTGTTGCGACATTGACGGTCGAGAAATTTTGTGAAGTGCAAGTCAACTGGGGCTCTGGAATACGGGATGGCAGTGTGCTCTCGCTGCCGCCTGATGTGCCCGCCGTTCCTGGAGCGTCTGCAGTCGCGGGCTTCCTGAATGAATGCAGCTAATATTTTTTTCAAGAAATTTTTTTTTCATAGCCAATTCACATAACATTAATCTTTCTCCTTGATATTTTTTAACTAGTAAACGGTCCTACAGATATGTCACTGGGTATTATAACAAGGATGCGGGTGCAGCTTGTGAAAAAATGCGCCATAAAAAAAAAATTCTTTACTTTTTTTTGCGGCAGACCTATTGCCACAGATTAATATTAATACACTATATTTATTACCTAATACAGACTATGATCCGGAGATTTGGTTTTTCAAAAAGAACAATAGGAGAGGAGATTAAGGAGTGAGGAACGTATCCGTGAAATGGGGATGGTATCCTTTTAAACCTAGTTCAGTTATATGCACGGAAGAATTTCCTGGTCCATTTCAGAAAGGGGCATAAGATCCATTTTGGGCTGGGGCTGGCCACGCATGTATTCACGCGTACGCCCTAGGCAGGGCGCCGCGTAGCGCGATGGTGGTTCTCGGTCCACCACGCGCAGCTAAAAATGGAGCAATTAAAATCTCGGGAATTTTTCAGCCGATTTTGACTATATAAACAACATAAAATGTAGGCTTTTGTTTGCCCCTCACTAAAAAACGTTTGATTTCGGTAGTTTGTTCTGTGACTGTAGGCATTCTTGTTCAGAATTTTCGAATTTTTTCCGTAAAATTCATCGAAAAGAATTGATGCGAGTTTCTGACATTCTTTTGGAGGCACTTGCCAGAATTTTTTACAAAATGGACTTCACAAAACTTGAAATTATGCCATAGATAGGTCCCATTATCCTAACAAAAGTACTGAAGTACTTTTTTTCGATTTTTTTTGAGTGTTCTGTGGCTCAGCGTCACACCAATTTCCAACCATTTTTTTGTTAATCTGTAAATGAAAGATTGGCGATAATCGATTTTTTTTGTTTTTTGTTGCTGGCGGAAAGTGGATGAAAATTGTTCGCAGCGGCTTATGTAGTCGGCGGGGGATGGTGCATCAAATTTTTTACCTTGTAAGATTTATTTGTCTTTTTGTGTAATGAATTAGTTTTCTTGATTTGTTCTTGGTAACCAAATTTTCGCCAGACAAAAAAAATAAATTTTCCAACACGAAAATAATTTTTTAAAAATTTTCTTGTTTGACTATAAACAAAAATTATCTAAGTAAAAAAAGATGGCATCTTTTCGCCGATCTAGCCATACGGTGCCGCCCCCCGCCACGAGGCTGGATGGGAAAAATTTCATCCACTTCACTTGCCCAACAGAAAAAAAAATTATCGCAATTTTTCATTTCAAAGATTCAAAAAAAAAAAAAATGGGTTTGGAAATTGTTGGACGCTGAGCACAAAACTCAAAAAATCGAAAAAGTACTTCTGTACTTTTTAAGATAATGGACCTATCTATTATGCATATTTCAAGTTTGAAGTCATTTTGTATAGAATAAAAAATATATATGACGTCGAAGACCTGGTGCAGCAGAAACATGAATTTTCCTGAATGTTCTGAAAAATTGAAAATTCTGAAAGAATGACTACAGTCACAGAAAAACACCGGAAATCAACGTTTTAGAGGGCAAAAAAAGCTACATTTTGGTGTTTATATAGTCAAAATCGGCTGAAAATTCCGAATTTTATGTCCATTTTTAGGGGGGGCTGAAAATGGGGCTCAGCCCGAGCCCAAAATTGGATCTTGCCCTCAAATGACGTGCTGGATGACCTTAGCTCAGATCAGTATTATTTATACAAAATATACATGGCTGTTATGATAGGAAATCTTGACCAGGATTTTGCTCTTCCTGATGTCTTCATTCCAGATGTCTAACTTCAGCAAGCAGAATTCTTAGGTATTACAGAAATTAGATAAACATTCACATAAATTAAATATGGTCACTGAATTTTCTATCCTAGTATACTTGCCTAATTGATTTGTGGTTAAACAGAATTATAGATGCAGTAAAAGATCTCCAAATTTTTCTTTAAAAGATAGTTAAAGGTAGTATGCTACAGCTAATGTGAGAAGCATTAACGCGTAACTATTGTATTAAAACTTATTAACTATTGTTATCTGTGGTTAAGTTAGGTTAGGTCGGTATTACGTTAGGTACGCAACTTAACTTAACAATTTTCATTATATATATAATATACTATTATATAATATATATATATAATATATTATGTTGGTCGGTGGGTTGATGTAGAGTAGTATATATATATATATATATATATAATATATATATAATATATATATATATAATATATATTATATAATATATATATATATATATATATAATTATAGTTATATATAATATAAATAAATAGTATACATATTACTCAAATATTAATAATAGGGTAAATTAATATTAATCTTGTGGTGGCAATAGTCTCAGAAAAATAGGAAACTATTTTTCGGCTCATTTTCAAGCTGCCTCATCTTGTTATAATACTGTGACATATTATCTGTGACCGTGGTTTCACTTCAGGGTATAGGGAGAGGGGGATAAAGAATTTTTTTTTCCGGCCTTGAAAAAAAATTTTTTTGAAAAAAATATTGGCTTTCGATATGAAAAAATATCGAAACATCTCTTCATTCTTTTATGTATCAGGCTAGGGATTTAATCAAAGACTATTTAAAAAAGGCAAGAGAGGTTCATCCTACATGCGCTTTTAATGCGTCCCAAGTGAATTTTTTTTATGATTGCTAAGATCTTAGATCATGTAGCTAAGCTAGAGAATCAGGAAAAATTGAGAGCAGAAATTTTAAAAATAGTGGATCCCGAGTTAAGCCTGACAATTTGTTACAAACCCAATTATTCTCTTAGTCACTTATAACCTATTTATTCTTATTATTATTCTATACACTAAGGTAAATACGATATATTTCGTATCCTTAATATAAAAGTTACATCTAACATATATAATATTTAAAAAACTTTTCATTGGCAACAAGCTCATCTTTCCGATTACATGTTTTGATGTTGTTTAAACGAAATTTTGCTCTATGTAAACAAAAGTTGATCCTTCCGCATGCCTGCCCGTTGTATTAATTCCCGAATTCGAGGATTTAACAACGGGCGCCTGAACGTAACGTTTACGTGACGTAGCGCAAGAAGTGCGACAAACACGGACTCGGGAAACGATGCATATGCAGCCAGTGTGCCGCCCGCGGCTGTAGTCGGGCTTCGGAAAAGCCTGGCTATGCTCGAATAACGATATTTTTTGGCCATCTCAGTGTCTTCTCAGACTCAAGTGATGTACTTGCTCTCCCTCTACACGACATGACAGTCGTATCCAAAAATTTATAATAATTTCCGTACGTCATGTCATTATTTGTTTTAATATTTTTAATCTCAAAGCTATCCAAGCTTGAAAATGTACGCTCATTTACTAAAAATCAAACAAAATATATTAACATGAAAATTATATTCTATACCCGTTTGTAAATATAAAATGTGTATAATATTAGTTTTAATACAATAGGCTATTTACGTGAACCCAAATGAAACACTGCTCCCCCATATATCCTATGAAAAGAAATAACATACCCTCAAACTATTCAATATTTCACTTTCTTCCAAAAAATTGGATAATCTTATCTAGGTATTGGTGACTCCATTTCACGTACATAGTATATTATAATTATAAACATTATAAACATGTCATTTACAAAAATGGTTTTTAAAAAATTATATTGGAGTATTTTTTTTTTACGGATTTTCGTGTATTTTAACCATATCAAAAATTAAGAAAAATATAAAAACATAATACGCTCTACCGAAAATTTTTTAAACGGCCTAATCTTCTCGTGTTTTTCTTTAGGTGATATCCGCACGTTCGAGCTTTGTTTCCCGATTAATTATATAAATCGATTGCCGGATTAATATTTTTCGATCAATCGATAATTTTTGAGACACCGCATTCATTTCAACAATTCGTTTCTTTTTGTTCTGCCAAATTTACGCTTACAGAATATTAAAATTACAATATACAAAAGATTTCCAAATTGCAATTCGATATAGTGAAAATAGTTAATAGGAGCAATAAAAATACATAATTAAAGTAATAATTAATAAAATTAATTTTTTCTTATCAATAACATACGCAATTATATATATACATTTATACGTATAACGTATCACACTGAGTATATTTTTAGCAGTTATTCTATACTCATATAATAAGCAAAATCAGTATACTATATAATAAAGCAATATATATCGATTATATATTATTTCTTGACTATAACTAATATTACTATTACATATAAACATTATAAAACTTTAAATTTACTACCTATATATATATATATATATATATATGGGGGCAAAAATTTACTTCGACTCATATGTAGAAAATTGGTACGCAGTACGTTGAAAACATAGCTGCGTGTTCAGTATTAGATCGACTCGTGCCGATTTCGTGAGGCGATTGAGTCACTATCTCCCTATTTAACTACTATCATAATATTAATATATAAGATAGTATATATATGGATATTATATATATTACTATATAATTAGCTATATGACTACTCTTATACTTACCTATCCTAATATATAATATTCTACTCTGTATAATATATATATCAACGGCCCATTGATGGGGGTCCGAGCCCGACGGGTTAACAGATGGCGGGGCCGTTTCCATACCCGTAGGAGGAGGGGGCGGGAACCCCTCGACGACACCAAATAACCCAAAGAGCGGGGACGGTTCCGGAGACCCTCCCCGGCAGGGTGCGGAAAATAGTCCTCTTACCCATAACGTTCCCCGGAACGCGAGTAGATCCCCAACTCCTTGCTATCGGGGTCGGTATCTACACTTGCGTACCATTAGATTCTAAAAAATTTTTTTTCCTTATTTTTAATTACAAAACCTAATGGGTACCCCCAGGGTAGACCGCCCCGATGGCAGGAGTCATGACGGGGTCTCTCGCCTTCCGGGGAACGAAAAGGGTTAGGACCTAACTCTTCTACCCCCTCCGGAGGTTCCCTCTGCGAACCCGGCTCCTCTTGTGCCCATTGGTTTTGCGTGGTTGTCTGCAGTGGGGTTCCTCCGCCCCTCCCCACGGGGTATGAAAACGTCCCCCCATCTGTTCCCGTCGGCTCGAACCCCCTAATGGGCCGTGATATATAAAATTACTAGAATATATTTATATATACATATTATCTATATATATACTATGGTACATAGATAGTAATATTAATTTTACTCATATAACATTATCTCACTACTTATTACCCTATATTTATATATACTACTATACCTCACCTTATCTACTATAGTATATATAATAGTCTGGTAATACTGTTAATAGGACAGACCGACCCACCACATTTGATGAACCAAAATGTTTTATATTCAAAAAAAAAATTTCTACAGCCTAACCATGTTCTTTCTCAGAGGTTAACTGTCTTCACACCCATGTTTATGGCAACATCAAAAAACTCAGAGCTTGCCACTTTAAGAATTTTTCTTAAATATAGAAAACAAGAAACACAAATTTCGAGCTAACGCTATAATATTCCCGTAAACGCCTTCAAGTATTTGATGAAAATTAGAAAATTTCCGGTCTCAAAATGTGTGGGTCGCTGTTTACTAGACATTTACCATATATATATTATATATACATATATAAATTATTAGATACAATTACGTACTTACTTCATTACTGCCAATTATATTATAGTACAGATTTTTATGTTATCAAGTAATATATATAATAGATATGTGATATTTATACTATTATTTCTACACATACTGATACCTCCTATATATACTACAATCCATTTTTCAATCATAGTTTAAAATTATATATTAATGCACGCTACTAGGTGCTATGAAATATAACTAACATAAATTATTATGAGTGTTAAATAAGAAAATAACATATTTATATTAAAAATAATTATGTAAATAGTGAAATACAATTTAATAAGATTAATACTTACTTATATATATATATAACTACCTATAAATAATTTAAAAAAATTTCATATCAATATATATATATATATCTCATATATTACTACCTCCTTATCATCTATTATACTCACTCAGATATTAGGATGTATAATTAACAGCTAAGTGGTTATTGGCACATAATACTAATTAAGATATACAGATGTACCAAAACTTTTAACCCGTGAATAGGATAGTGAGTTTTAGTGATATTTAGTAAACTAAATAGATATATATATGTTTTATATAAGGTTAAATATATATATAGTGATTATATATATATATATATATATATTATATATATATATATATATATATATATACATAGTTAACCTATACCTTATTTCATATATTCCATACTACTATATTATAAAATATTTAAGATAATGTGATGTGTGTGTGTGTGTGTGTGCGTGGTAGAGTGTGTGTGTAGTGTTAGATAGATAATAGTGATAGTATTGATAATGATAGTGTGTTGTGTGGTGTCTTGTGGTGTGTGTGTGTGTGCTGTAACAATTTCGTATTTGCGTGTGATATTATATCACGAGACCACGGACGATACAACATCAACTGGTATGGATCTCAATAAGATTCTCGTGACTTTTTTTTATTGTAGTATTACGCACAAAATTGTTTTACAAATTTTTTTATTTCTTTGATACTATTTACGTACACTATGTCTATAATATCGATTCCTCGAAATTTAGTTGATAATACAAATCGATTTCCTACTAAAAAAATATATAGCTGATATCGATGGTATCGAACATCTGAAACGACAGTTTCAACAGATTTCATTATCCTACCACGAACGCGAAAAAGCGAATTAGTTATGATTTCAGAGCGTTAACTATAATATTTTTAGTGAAAACATTACTCAAAATGGCTCAATAGTTTTAGCCGAGGTGAATCCACTTTACGTCAACACTATCTGTATTAAAATCACACTAATAGAACTTATAATTTACAAAAATGGTATCAAAATATATCTCTGAAGTCTTTCTTTTACCCGTTATTACGCGATAATAATTCAATTTACTTATTTTCAATAAAATATGAAAAAAAAACGCTAGGGAACACGTAACTCTTTGCCTTTTTTTACAGTCTCGTGTCCAGAGGATGAGGGCAATCACGTGTCGATATGCGTATTTCAACTTCAATCGCTTATCATCGATATTTCGATCAATTCATCTTGAGTCAAACTTTTATAACTTATGTTTTTACTCTCTTTACTCATGTTTCTCTTTTTTCTTTTTTACCCGTGTTCGTTTTCGCATTTTGATGCTAAAGAAAAATGCTCTAGTTTTCGAGTTCGTTTTTCTTAACTCTTACGCGCTAAAATCTCTCGTAAAAAAATGCCTTAAGGCCAAACGTAAAAACATGTCTCCCCTAAATTCTGATGTAAACTTATCAGAAGTAAACAACTATTGTGTATCAAGAGTACATAGCAACCTCTACACAGCAATTAAGCAAGTTACGAATTCCATTACGTTTTGCCATGCGAAGCGCAATTTTTTTTCTACGCATCTTTGCGCGATAAGGCTTTGACGATAATACTGAACCGCGAAACTGTGAGCCATTTTTTCAGCAACAAATGCAACAAACTATATGTGCAAACACGGCTTTGATTCTTAAAAATGACCGCTACAAAAAATTAAAAAAATATTTTACTATTACAAAAAATATAAAAGAAAAGATAATGGAAAACAATATTTTCTACCTCAAATTCGTATATATAAAGAAATAGTTAATTTTATATGCTGATCATATTACTAATATTGTATTATTGACAACGCCCTTTCTTCATACTATATATATAATATATCAATACTATCAAATACTATATACTATATCTGTTCCGTATACTAGTTCTATATAATATTCTATCATTATAATTATATTGGATAGGGTGTAAGATAAAAATTATATTTCTCTATTATTTTCTTCATCTCATTTATAATAATAACACCCCTTAATGGAATATTTAGTTATCATACTATACATAAACACTATTATAGTACCCTTAGATATATCTATATATATATATTAGGCCATTAACTAATACTCATTTCTGTTATCGTAGGACAACCGTCATAGAGATATTTGATCATGACAACGATACTCCGCGTGACGTACTATAACTAACACGTCAGGATTTCCGCGTTACGTATACTGTGACGTTATGAACGTCTGCCAATTTTGATCGAATATATATTAGTTAGTTATATATAATATATTATATATAGATATAATATAAACTATATCTCCCTTCAAGCTAGGTATCCTACCGCCCGAAATAGTGACAACGTGAGGTACCGTCATACGTGCGAGTGACTTAGAGTAGCAGTCTGTTCATTAGTTCAGCGCTAAGGATATCATTTTATATAGTCCTCTTAGATTTATTCACGACACCAACTCGGAGGGCTCCGAGCCGACGGGAGAAGACATAGCTGTGTGGGAGGGACTTGTTTCCATACACCGTTAACGGTGGACGCGAGGCGGCGCGCAAGGAACCCCCCGCGTATACACACCCAAATTACCAAGTAGTGGGGGTTCCGGAGACTCCTCCACCCGAGAAGGGGCTGGTGAATTAGTCCTCACCCTGACTCTAAGTCACCCCGCGTGAAGGCCCAGTGAGTAGCACCCGACTCCTGGCCCCGTGGGCGCTCTACCTTGGGTACCACATATTATGTCTCTCTTTTTTTAAACGTAACAAGAATGTTCTATTAAACTAATTTGTGCGTACCCACACAGGCTAGACCTAGACATGCTGACGGTCCATTTACACTCCCGAGCGCAGAGTCTACTTTCGGCCTCGGCGGCGAACGAGCAGGGTCAGGAACTATTCTCCCCCTCTCGGAGCGAGGATCTCTCTAAGGAACCCCCGCCTCTGGGATATTTGGGTTGTCGCGGGGCATCTCCCTCTCGCCCCTCCCACCCTTACGCTGCGTTATCGACTATTAAACGTACCCCCAGCTCGATCTCCAACCTTGTCTGTCATCGACAGTCTTTCGCAATCACTCTTGAGGTACACTCGTGATTTTACAAACTATAAGGCTATATATAGTTCGCTATTTTAATCAGCTAATCTCATTCAATTTGATCTCACATTAACACTCTCATCTAACCTAAATCCTCTCAAAACTCTTACTTCAGTATTATAATCACAACACAAACTCATAATAATATCATTATTATATATATATAATATAAACAATAATATATAAGTACTCATGAGACATTCACTTAAACATAATAGTACCTTATACTCTTAATAGCTAATTCATATTATAACATGGTTTGCACAAAACTACATATACTATTCCACAGCAGCAGTATCTTACTATGAAAAAATATAACAATTTAAATATTTATAACTCATAATATAATAATTAACAAATACACCAACACTCCATTGTCCCCCAATCAATACGTTGACTCATACTTTATTTAATACTACTCACCTTACTAACCACAGGAGTATTTAAATAACACCATACCATCTTCTTCAGCCTTAATATATCTCACAATATAGTTATAATTCTATAAACAACATTACCGGGTAGCAACCACAGGGCAACACTCTTTAAACAATTATAAACAATGAAACACAGAGAAGCCATACTTGATATAAAAATTATTTATAATATATAATTTTAAAGTAAATACTTAAAATACGTATACTACAATACTATATACTATAAAAGAATATCCACCAGAAATTGCATCCTGGAATATCTCAATCATTACTTTCCTGTAACTTACCATAATCAATCATTATATTTGGCTAATATAAGTATAATGATGCGAGGATCGCCACCACCTAAATCTCCTATGCAATTATAATTAACATATATAATACAGGAGGAGTATATTTAAACTAATATAAACACTATGCAACCGACAAGAAAAAGACTATATGCACATAAATATTAGTCATATATCGACAGCTCACACAATTAGTGCATGAACGTCACTAGTTTGACTTAAACTGCCTCGAAAAATCCTGATTCCGCTTGTGAGCGCTAGAGGTTCAGCTAACTTGACCTAACCCAGAGCGACGAGATCAGCCATATCAGTCACAAATATATATTTATAGACGAATCTTTGGTAGATGACTGATACGGCCGCTCATTACGCGACTACGGGTACAGGTTAAATACCTTTTAGCTCTCTTAATGGTCTATATATGTCCTAACTCTGAAGGTATATAGAGGGTGGCCAGGGCGAGAAGAGAATATAATTATATATATATATATAATATATATCATTATAATTAATTAATATATTGAAGTGTAATGGAGGTAATCGATAATAAATCTAGTCATTCAGTCATCTATCTACTAGCAAAAATTCATATGGTACTAATTATATTATTCTACTATATCATATCGTCATTCATCATCGTTATACTCATATAAATTCCTAGTACTCATGCCGATTATGACTGTCTGTGAACCTCATATGGTAATGGATTTGAGTGATTGGATACATTGATCAGGTGTATTAATTTATTATATCTACCCAAGTAATTACTAATGTATATTTGTCATAAAATGATGTGAAATATATATAAAACAAATACTCTAAGAGTGATTGTGTAATCATAACTTATACATCTAATTACTATTAGAAGATAATATACTTACATGTCATATAACAATTGTATAATATTTAATTTTTATAGTGAATTATAATTTGATTAAGGCTCTAACCCATAGGCTAACATATGTATACTAATTTTGATAGGTATTAACACATTAGCGTAGAGTAGTTAAGAGATTTCCTGTATACTGTGGTGAGTTTTGCTCAGGAGTTATATTGAAATATTAAGTATGAGTTATTTCTGTATTATTTAAACTACAGTCTCATTTTAAAAAATTGTTTTATATATTAATTTTGTGATAAATTAAATTTAATGATTAATACAGTGAATTATTTCTGACCTAAGTAGGTCCATATTATTATAAATAATTTTTATATTATATATTCCTTATATACCTAGAGGACCTGTTTTTCTGTGTGGTGTATATTGGATTCTTAAATAAGATTTTCTGTATATGTATAAATTTACAGTCCTAATAATTGTGATTATATTAATTGTGATTAAAATTTAATTAAATAAGTTTCCATAGTCATATAATCTACAGTTAAGCGCTACCTTAATAATATTCTTATATATCCCTGGGCTAGGCTAAGCTAAATTTTGGTTTATCCGTAATATTTTTAACCTTATTTTAAGGATTGTAGTTTATTTCTTCCTTTAGGCTAGTGATATTATATATAACTGTAGTTATTGTATATAAAATAATAACTGAGTTTAACCAGTCGTTGAGTAAGTACTAAAATTATATTTAATTTAAAGTATCAGTTAATCATCTGTTGTGATATCTGTGAGACTGTGAGAGGTGAATTGTGAATAGCTGCCCTGTGACTTGTGTTATTTTGGAATTGCAAGAAGTAATTCTCGTTGTTAGAGGAAGAATGATTGCAAGACTGAGTGATGTAAGATATGAATGTGAATGAAAGAAGTAAGTATTGAGTGGAAAGAGAGGGAAAGTGTTTAGGAAATAAGGTTTATAGGATGATCGATAGGACGAGAATGGAGATAGCGGGATCACTAGTGAGTTAGGTGATAGACTAGTAATAGTGATTCAGCCTAGGCAGGTAAGATTGAGATAAGGGAAAAGAGGATAATAATAGTTATGAATAATAGGGTCTGCATAGAAAAATAATAGTAGTTGTAGGATATCCAGAAAAATAATTTAAAGATGCAGATCTTTCGTAATAAAAGCATCATGATCCTTGTAGTATCATCTGACCAGTGAATAGGTTCGACTGTCTTCTACAGATGAGGGTAAGGAGGATCAGTGAAGTGCCAATGGTAATGTTGGTTTTTCTGAAGGGATAAGACTGATAAATGCTAATTGGAGATCATACGTATACACATGATTTACCCTAGATAGGACTGTTCAAAATTAAGAAATAAATAATGAAAATCGATATGAGAGTATGTATATATCTCCATGAGGTGTCACCAGAGTGTAGTGATATCGTTAATATAGTGGATTAGAATTAGAAGAGTAATGCATCTACAATATGTTGATTACAAGTAGGTAGATTGTGCTATGTGTGTATTCAAATGATTATAGAGTGCATTAGTCAAATAGTCAGCATAGAAATTAATAAGCAGAGTAAGGAGATAGATTTACAGAAGATGGAGAAATCTAAGTGGTAAGTAAGTGCATTGAATTTTTCTGTGAGGATTTATTACCTAAGTTAGTGTGACCAGGTCAGGAATGGTAGCGGAGATAGGCTTTAGGTATGTTATAATGAATAGGGTTAGGTAAAATTATGTTTTTAGAATATTATTCATATAATTAATTAGTAGTTATATTGGTATTTTGTGGTAAGAGAATTATTTCTGAGTATAAGTCTTTGTCAGTCAGATGAGTTTACACTTGAGTCATTAAAAGGTGTGAGTTGAGCTTTACTAGATACCTGTATGTGAGAGACTTGTTTATCTCTATATATTATATAATATATATGATATATATATATATATATACCCATTTTGCTTATGGGTATTGTATGACATTCCAGTGCCTAAGGGTTCGCCTTTCTGTTATGCGTTCATATCCTACTCATTCTCCAGACAACATGTCATATACACATACTAATATCCACACCCTTCTTCTAGACAACATGCTTACAGACATCCCTATCCCTTAATATCCCTATGTGTGGGGAAAAATTGGCCCACATCGTAGTCCTGCGTGTCGTATAGAAGGCAACTAAGGGACGGTGGTAGTGAGGTTGGCTGCCTACTACCACTTATCTTTTGCCAGGATGCTAATGCAGCCCTCGGAGAAGGTCGTGATCGCAGTAAGCTGCCTTCTTGATTTCGTAAAAATGTATAAAAATGTATTTGAATCGTATCTGTATATGAAATTTCAAAGGAATAAATGCCGAGAAGAGTAGAGATTGTGATGGATGTATTTAGGAAGAGCAAATTTGATTTTCTCGCTGTGACTGAAACAAAGATGAAAGGAAACGGTGAAAAGAGTGGTTGTGGTGTGAAAATGTGTTTGTGTTGCTGTGCAAAGGAATGAGGGGAGGGGATAGAAGGATTTGCATTCTGATGAGAGTTGTGGTAGAGAGCCTATGTTAGAGTTTGTAGTGTGTGTTGGTTCTTGTCACTGTGTTAAATTTTAAGTTGAAATGAGTCAAAATTGTGTGGTTGCGACATATGATCATCTGAGGGTAATGTTGAAAAGAGTGCGATTTTCTGGGATAATCTGAATGATTTTGATGGAGGCGGAATAGGAGGATTCAGTTCATTTGCCAGATATCTGCCCATTCAAGGATTTTTTTTTTTACAGTTGTACCACCACTCACGGGGGCAGAAAGCCTTATCAAGGAGGCGGTGTATTACTCTCAAAAGTTCACCCACTAGCGGAAAATTACGCAATGAGCACAGACGCAGGCTTTAAAGAGAGGCGGATTAAATATAGTAGCAAATACAGAAGATGGAAGAGAATTCCACAAAACAGAAGGGGTGGGAAAGAAGGAAGCACACAGCAAACTAGCCTGGAGTTACCAATGTCAACACAAATACTCGTGCGCAGGATACAGCACCTATTGTGCTACGAAGGCGTCGTAAAGTTGGTGGTATGCGAGTGATAACTTCTCTCGAGCACTTGCCGCTGCGGTACCTATAGGATTAGAGATAAAGCCCAAACATCGCGTCGAAAGATAGAGGCAAGTGAACTGGAAAAGTACAACAGTTTAATAAGCCTTTTTGCCGTTGACTTGATTCGACCCTATCCAAAACCGGGTGAAACCAGAGCCCCCCCCCCCCAGATATGAGAATAGTACTCCATACATGCGGTGGATGAAGACCTTTGTATAGCCGAGCAACTGAGAAAAGGAGGAAAGTCTCACAGTCCTAAACAGAACTTCCAGTCTTGACCTGCCCTAGCAAACCGTTGG